>VSMD01046671.1:0-11559 GCA_008750895.1 Mirza zaza | reverse complement strand
GTCAGGAGTTCGAAACCAGCCTGAGCAAGAGCAAGACCCCGTCTCTACTATAAATGGAAAGAAATTAATTGGCCAACTAATATATATAGAAAAAATGAGCCGGGCATGGTGGCGCGTGCCTGTAATCCCAGCTACGTGGGAGGCTGAGGCAGGAGGATTGCTTGAGCCCAGGAATTTGAGGTTGCTGTGAGCTAGGCTGATGCCATGGCACTCACTCTAGCCTGGGCAACAAAGCGAGACTCTGTCTAAGAAAAAAAAAACTGGAAAACTATTGTAGGGAGAAAATTGTTATACCTTTCTATGAAATTAAAGAATAGGATGGCAGTATAAGATCATATTCACGTTCTTGGATTCAGAAAAATAGTGTTACAGAAAAAATGTTCAGAATTAATGTTTGTGGAACTTGACTTGCTGTGTTATCAGTGAGAAATAAAATGCTAAGGGCACTTTCCAAGAAGGTAACCTGTTCAGAAATTCTGAGCAGTATATGTGTTCACCTTTGTACCTTTATGAGAAACTCATCAAAGAAGATTGGCCCAGATTTCCCAAGTAATGACCGATAGAGAGCAATAGGAAAAGATCATGAAGGTGAAAATAAAGAAGATTTAGATTTAGGATTAAGGTTTTAGTAAGAAAGAGTTTCACACACATATACCATGTTGGTCCCACTTAGTCTCATTAATAAGATCTTATGCGTAGATATTACTGGCAACATCTAGCTGTAGGACTTTAGTTTTAAATGTTAAGCACTTTCCGATACTGCCTGGACACTGTTAAGTTTGCCCAGTGTTGGGAAAAATAGTTCTGATATACTTGCTTAAGGTCTATGATAAGGAGGATCACTTGTTTGAGTTGTATAAATTGAGCACATTGTAACCACCATCCCACATGCCTGTACATTCTTGGTATTCTGGAACATTTTAAGGTGTTACCTACAATGCTTTCATGGGATTTTTTAGCAAAACTTCCATCTGTTGTGGTTCAACACTTGGCTTGAAATCTTTTGGCAATGAATAGAAGTTTATAATGTCTGCACTGGAAGCTTTAGCTATAACATATACACCATCACATACTGTAAGTTTTATATATATATATATATATATATATAAACACACATATATAAAAACATATATGTGTACATATACATACATATATGTATGTTATTAATACACACAAATATAAATACATCACACATTCTGATAAACAAAATGATCTGTTTATGATAGTACTCTTGAAAATAACTTATTTAAGAAGAGATTGTTTATACAAAGAATACATTTGGCACAAAAGATCTGCTGCAAATGTCATCATATGAATATCTATCTTTTTACTCCTAAAATGAATCATTAATGTATTCATTAATTTTTTGGTGTCACCACTTGACTGATGAAGGTTTTACTACTGAAAAATTTCTAAGAAGATATAAACTTTGGTCATTCATTTATTTATTGAATATTTATTGAGCATTTATTGCATGCTAGGGGCTGAGGATGGATGGTTAAAGAGAGCTCATTTCATAGAACTTACTGTTTACTGGAGGAAATAGACATTAACCAAATAGTCACACATAAAAAAGCAAGACAGCAGCTTTAACCAGTGTTACAGAGGAAAGGTCCAAGGTGCTTTGAGGACCTTAGTATTAGTCAAGGAGGTTACAGAAGCCTTTCCTGAAACTGTAAATTTGAGTTGTAATCAGAAGGCTAAGATCTACATTAAGAGGGGAGAAAGGGAATTCCAGGTAGAAGAAAAATCACTTATAAAGGCCTGGTGTGGTGAGTGTGGGAAATTGAAAGAAGGTTCTTCTGGGCAGAGCAGAGAGAGAGGAGAGGGCATGCAGGGCAAGATGAAGCTGGAGAGGCTGGGAGAGACCATTCCATGTGAGACCGTGAATAGCATGTTGTGGAGTTTGGCCTTTAAGTTAAGAGCTATGAGAAGTTATATAAGATTTCACGCAAGGGGTGGCATCATTAGATTTGTGCTTTTGACTGTAGTGTGAGAGGCAGATTGGAAGAGTCCAGAGTAGTTCAATGAGGAGGCTATTGCCATTATTATAGGTAAGACGTGATGGCAACTTGCACTAGGGCTGTGGAGAGAGGTGGACAGATTTGAGAGCAATTGAGAAAGTAGAATCCTCAATTTGGGGGTGACAGATTGGA
The DNA here is from genome assembly GCA_008750895.1 of Mirza zaza. Classification (NCBI taxonomy): domain Eukaryota; kingdom Metazoa; phylum Chordata; class Mammalia; order Primates; family Cheirogaleidae; genus Mirza; species Mirza zaza. The sequence goes on along the minus strand of VSMD01046671.1, from coordinate 9,403 downwards.
TGCAGGTGAAGGGGAGGACAGTGGGTCTGGTGCAACAGATTGAGTAATGTTGTTTTGCTGAGCTAGGGAATTCTGGAAGAAGATCAAGTGTTTTGGGGGAGCAAAGGAAGGATAATCCTGACTTTTAATTTAAATGAACTGAGTTTGAGGTACCTTAGAAGCAGTCAAGTAGATGGTGGGAGATATAAATCTGGAGCTTAAGGAAAAGACTGGATGGCATAGATGTATGTGGAAGTCGTCTCGTAGAGGTGGCAACTGCCACCATAAAACTAGTGAACTTGGTTGGGGAGAGAGTGTATAGTGAGGAGAAGAAAGTTACCCCAACAATGAGTAGCTGAGTAAAGGCAAGTGGGGTCAGAATAGAGGCTGAGAAGGGAGTGTCTAGAGAGTGGAAGGGAAACACAGGAGGATTGTCTCACCGTAACTAAAGGATGAGAATGTTTTAAGGAGGAGGAATAGATAAGCAAAATTGAATTCTGCTAAGAGGCAAGCAGCAAGAGGACTGAAACATGTCCAGTTCATGGGTAACTTGTAGGTTGTTAATGACTGTAGAGAGAGATAATGGGATTAGAAGCCAGATTAGAGGGGTTGGGTCATGAGGAGGAGGAGGAGGCAAGAAGTGGAGAGAGGGACAATTCTCTTGGCTTTAAAGGGAAAATAAGAAATAAGGCAGTAAGTGGAGGGAACAGAGAGGTTAAGCCACTTGAGTATATTTAAAAGCTAATGGGAGGGGCTAGGCATGGTGGCTCACACCAATAATCCTAGCACTCTGGGAGGCTGAGGCGGGTGGATCCTTTGAGCTCAGGAGTTCGAGACCAGCTCTGAGCAAGAGCGATACCACATCTGTACTAAAAAAAATAGAAAGAAATTAGCTGGACAACTAAAAAAAAAATATGTATATATATAAAAATTAGCTGGGCATGGTGGTACATGCCTGTAGTTCCATCTACTTGGGAGGCTGAGGCAGAAGGATTGCTTGAGGCCAAGAGTTTCAGGTTGCTGTGAGCTAGGCTGATGCCACGGCCCTCTAGCCAAGGCAACAGAGTGAGACTCTGCCTCAAAAAAAAAAAAAAAAAAAAAAAAAAAAAAAAAAGCTAATGGGAGGGCTCAGTTGGAAGGAAAAATTGAATAGAGAAGAGAAAAAGGATAATCTCTACTATGAAGTTTCTGGAGAGTGGTAAGGGTGAGAGCCAAGGCAAAATATAACCACCCTATTCAGATATTTGATGGCTTTATTCTCTGTGGCTGCTTAAAAGAACCAATATGTCTTTTAAATTATTGAGTTTGCAGCTGAAAAAATTTTATTCCTAATATAGTTACATAGGTAAATAAAAAAAATTAGGATTTTTCTGAAAGGCGATGACTAGAGGTCTTTTAAAAATATACTAAGTGCTTTATTTTAAAAATCGACCAAAAATTCTTGAAATCAATGTCATCTTAAGCCTGTATGATGACGAGACTGATTTGCTCACTTAGTCTGCCCTTCCAAAGCTTCTCCTCATCCATGTATTGGCTTGACTCAGCTTGTTCTCCACGTGGAAAAGGACATACCTCCATGTATAGTGATTTATTTGTGGATAATCACATAGTGACTAATGTTTTGCTGTAAGTTAAGGCCTGTCAGATACTCTTACCCCATGTTAAGATAAGATTGTTGACCCAATATGGAAAGCAGAAAGAATAGGAAAATGTTGCTCAATGAAAAATGGAAGTTAACCCCTGGTGGGGGGCGGTGTTAGATTACTAGTCTTAGCTTATTTCTCGTTAAGGCTCATAACTTATTAGCGAGTTTACCATGGGCTCTGTGTGTATGTGCATATTGACACATTTTAGTATGTTAAAATTGGGTTTCTATAACATGTTGAAACCTTGTACACACCAACAATTTCTTTTTATGAAAGCTTATTTTCCAACATATGCTTGCTATTTCAAGGGTTCAGTTCAGTTAGGCTTCTTTTTTTAATTTTGAGAAAGGGTTACATTTTTTAAAGTTAGATTTTAAAGTTGTATTTCAAAACAAATCCTATTTTCTTCCATAATTATCTTATCACTTATGTGATTCATGAATTACTCTATCATCCATCTATTTTCCAAATACTTATTAAACACTACTATGTGCCAGGCACTGGGTAGGGCATACAAAGATGAATAATCTGTGGTTCTTCCTCCTGTACTGTCTGGTGGGGGAGATTGATGGCCACATGCCATGGGCAGTATGGAAGTGGGGACAGGGGACAGAAAGGACAGATGGAGGAGAGGAATTTATTCTGCTTGGGAGTAGTGTGTATGTGTGTGTGCATATATGTGTGTGTGTGGGGTGTGGTGTAGGGAAGAGAGAGAGAGAATGAGGGTGTGTGGGAAGTTTAACAGAGAAAGGAATGCCCATGCCATGGAGGCATAGAACAGGAAGATGGAAGATGGGGAGAAGGGGAAAAGGGGAAAAGGAAGAAAGTTTCAGGATAATAAATCATCTGAGTTAATAAGTGCATACTTATTTTGTCATTGAGTAATTCAAAGTGTCTTTGAACAAAAAGCTGGGGTTCAATTTTATGTAATCAACACCTAGCAGTACAGAAACGTGAAAAATGTGAAGTTATCTTACAGCAAGCGTTGCACTGTTTTGGGTACTCTACTGACATTTAGTCTGTGCTAAGAGGGAAGACAAACCCACCATTGTATAAATCCAAACTGGATTTTCTTTCATCAGTTCTAAATTTCTATGAGAGTTGACACTAAAATTAAATGGAAAAGTTTGTATTAATGGACTCACAGGGCTATTTGTGGCCTTATAGGTTGGGTCCTTTCAGAGGTCCTCTAGCCTGTTTTCATGCTAGCATCTGGAGCAGAAGAAAGTCATCAGGCCCACATGAAGAGTGCCCCTCAAAGGAGAGCCACAACTGCTGGTACCAGTCGTTTCTATTGTCTGAAGAAAATCTCCTGATAGAGGATGCCTTTTTCATACAATCATTTTGAAACCATCTCTATTCGCTCATGTTATATAATGGGCATCATGTTCTAATAATAATGTTTAAAATTAAAAAAAATGTTTAAAATCAAATTCTAAAGAGGAATTATAATAAAAGTTTGCATGAAAAAATTCATTTTCTTTCAGAACCTAAGGAGACCTCCTACTGATGATCACATTCAAATACTAAATATCAGTGACTAAGGGAGTAATCACATGGGATTCTCAGATTTATAGAGGAGTACATGAGTGCCAAAACTCTAAGTTGTTTTTGGAGGGTGTAAGAACAAAGGCATCCCATGTGTCTCGAGAATAAGAGTGAAAGTCACGACCTAGTTCTTCCTCTTACTTTTAAAAAAATGTGACTGAGTAGAAAGCCAGATGTGTTCCAGGACAGACCAGCTGACTAACTGTTACTGTTAACATGCCCTATGCAGTTCCAAGACTCAAGGGCAACTGATAAAGGGGATTTGTTTGGTTTTCCAGAAATAAGTTCTGCTCTGTTAAATCTACTTGCTCAATCTCTATTTTCTCACTCATGTGGAGAAATGGGATTTGCAATAAACACCACAATGCAAGTCTCTGAGGATTATTGAGTTATTAAAGTGATTTTCTAATCTTATACTCTGTACTTTTATAAAATGATTATCAGAAACTGAATCAGCAATAGGAGGGATTGAAAATAGCTTCTACTATAATCATTTCCTGTAAGTAATAACTTCCCACATGTTATCATACTGAAGTCTCTGCTCTTCTTTAAGTATAATAAGTCATTGAAGAGGTAGATCACTTCTAAAAAATTAAACCTGCCTCTAGGTATTTATCATATATTGTAGCATTATGGAATCATTATTATTGGAATTTCTAATATTCCATATCCTTAACTTGGATTTGCCCTATAGGTTGAAATTTTCGGGTTTTAGAATCAACCCGTCTGGATTAAAATCCTTATTCCACTGCTAGATAGCTGTGTGATCTTGGGAAAATTACTTAATCTCTCTGTTTTTCCATTTCCTCATCTGTAAAATGGAGTTAAAATGGTGACAAAAATGAGAAAAATGCATGTAAATGTCAGCATATATGCTGAGATCAATTTAGAATTTAGAATGATAAATACTAGCAATTATAATCATTTCAGGGCCTCTACACTATTATAGCATATTATTTCCTCTGACTTTATCTGTATTTAATTAGATAAAAATATTTTATTAATCACCAGATATAAAGTTCTTGTGAATTTCTGTGTGTTGATGGTGAAGTTGGTGGGAAGATGGTAATAAGACTTTTGCCTGAAGAGGGAAATGTATGTGAGGTGACTATGTAAGTCAGAGGATGTGATGTCAATTTCTGAAGTAGTCCCATGGCTTACTCTGTATACTGTTCGTAGTATTTTATATTTTGGATGTCTTTCCTGATGTCTAATTTAAATTCTCTAATTGCTTCGTGTTTCTTCCTCATTCACAGAGATGCTGGGAAGTAGTTTGTAAAAAATATTCAAACAAGAAATAGCACTGACCTCCATTTACCAGATTCAAAGTGCACTGAGTATGGTCTAATGACATATTTGATCTTATTGGCACATAATCGCCATCTTGAAATAACACATTTTAATATTCAAGGAACATTTGACTTTGCCATTTCTAAATATTATTCATTCATTCATTCACTCAACAAATATTTGTAATATGCTCAAAACATACAACGTAGTATGGTAGATTTTCTCATATGCCTTTTGGCCCTAACTGGACTGTGAATCCCTTTCACAGCAGAGACGTTGTACCTAATTCACATTTCTATTCCAAGGGTCAACCTGCAGAAGCCACTCAACCAATGTAACAAACATGCATTGCATAAATGAAAAATGGGATTGCAAACACTATGCTATCTGTGTAGAACCAATAAAGTATCTATTCCTATGTCTTGATCATCTTTAAGCTTTGAATTTAAGCAGAACATGAATGCAAATATCATATCCATGAATAACATATTTGGCAGCAGTATTATGTTAGACATTTCACTTAGATTAAACATATAATTTATATGCTCACATAAAAAAAGAAGATGAAATCAACAACCTACATAAACTTTTCAAGAAGTCAAGGTGTTTTTAGTGAAAAAAAAAAACAATTTAAAACAGGATTTCTCTCAAACTCAAATACCCTTTCATGTAGTAAAAGGAAATGAACAGAGAAATTCAAACCCACTGAAGTTTTCAGGGCCAAACATTTTGATGCAATATGTTCTGCTATAAAATGTTTGGCCTTGTTTGAATTTTTGTTGCTATATATTCTCAGTCTACATTTAACTATGAGAAACACAAATAAGAAAGAGTGAATGTGCAAAATGTACTTTTTAAGTGCATAGCAGTGAATTTGAGAAAACATATATTAAAGGAACATTTTATGTTTTCAGCTTTCAGCCCCTTTTCCGAGGCCTTCCTCGGCCCGATATGATTAAATATTTATTGAATTAAAGACTCAGCTTACTTGGAGTGAAAACTTTTAAGGGCCTCTCAGAGCCACCTAAGATAAGTACCTTATTTCACTAGCTGGCAAATAAAGTTTCTTTTATGCTCTTTTTCATACGTGAAATAAGGTCTAATTAGAAAGTTTTATAAAGGAGACAGTCAATTCCCCAATTCCTTATTTGCTTGAATTACTTTTCTAAAATTGGGGTGTTCACTCTGGCAACGGCTCAATCCAGACTCTGTAATCAGCCAACAATCTGTGCCTCACAAAGACTGGCATCCTAACTGCCAGTTTCTGCCATCCACACCTTTTCCGTGGGGTAATACATTTTAATTGGTACTTCTCCGTGAGCCCCTCACATCTCCATCTGGCCAAACAAACACACTTTTTCAATTCAGCCTCAACATCTTGGCAGTTAACAAGAGGATACACTTCCCACAATAGGTAATCTTTAAGATGCATAAAAACCTAAAATTAAAGGCCCAGATACAGGTGGTATAATCAATGGCTTTCTAGAGGATGGCTCATCTACAAAGTGGCTTTGTGTTCAGCAGTGTTTAACACTGCTCCCTTGGTCTAAACTGCATTTCCCAAGTAGTGGCAGCATTGAGAACTCTCTCCTCTCAGAGGACAAATTAGTGATGAAATATTCCATTTCCAATGACAGCATAAACTTTTTAGATATAGGCTTCTTATCTATTTCCACTGGTCAGATTGTGCCAAGTGTAACCAGGAGGCAGAATGGTAAAATGGTTAGAAGCATGGGCTCAGGTTGGGTACAAATCCCGCTGCTGTTAATTTATTACCAGTGTGATCTTGGGCAGTTACCAAATGTTTCTGTGCCTCAGTTTCCCCATCAGTAAAACAGAGATAATATCACTGCTTTCCTCATGAGATTATTGCAAGGATTGATGAAATGAGATAAGGTATCGCATGTGTTTAACATAGGGCTTGGCTCATATTCACTAACGATTACTATTTTTAGGCAAGGTCAGTAGACCAAAATTCCTTAAGTAGCAGAAAGGAAGGGGATGGGTAAACAGCCAGCCATGTGGTTATTTATCAAATAATTCCTTACTCTTTAAATGTTTTGCTTTTTGCACAGTTCAATCATGAAGCAACAGATTAGGGATGACTGAGACAATATGGTCTGTGTGCTCATTCACTTATTTAGTGTGGTCTCATTTCTTTGAGGCTCTGGAACACCCCTTGACAGAATGCTTGTTTTTTTCTAACCCTCAGGGTCATTTGGGTGAAATGCAGAATGCTTTTAGGGAAAAATGGCCCAAATTGCTTTCTTGATAACCACATAGAGGTAAGGGATTGTTTCTGCCTCCCTTCCAGCATCTTCCCTTTCTCTCCTGACCACTTTGGTGAGATGCCTTTCTCAGCATGAAGCAGAGGAGATCAGGCACAACCCTGCACGTTATTAGAACTTAGGATGTTTATGCAAGAGGAAGGCCCACTAGAACAGCGGGACTCGCAGATCCCTGTAAATCCGAGGGGCACAAATGGTTTTTAGCAGCAAGTGGGGGTCTCTCACCAGTTGCTTTTTCAGGGTTGTTGCACATGAAGCATTGCCATGCTCCTGCCGTTTCACTGAAGCCAAACACGTCAAAGAACCTCACTTCTTCCAGATGGAGCTGTACCTGGTCCAGATCCTGTTTCAGGAACACAATGCACAAACAACATAAGCTGATCTGCCTGCGACGTAGCATTCTGAAACTGGAAAAAGGGGATGGGGACTCAGGATGGCCAATGCTCAATCTCAGTACTAAGGACCAAGAGGGAGCATTAAAAACAACTTCTCTTGGTCAGTATTGGAAAAAAGCAGTCTGCTCAATCTCTTCCATGGGAGTACTCATAAGTGCAGAGGGAGTGAGCAGGGGCTCCAGAGCTGGGGGTTGGGGGTGGGGGCACTAGGGTGTCAGAATCTGAAGTGGCCCAAAATGTTCTTGCATCTAGCAGCAGCTAAAAAAGAGGGATATCTAAACGGCAGTGTGGATAAAAGAAATGCTGTTTGAGGATTTGTCTTTTATTTATGCTTTATATGCAATTAGGAACCAGTTATCCATATAAAAATATCCTTTTTATTAGGTTGGTTTCATAGGGAGCTGATGGAAAATATGGGAGCGGGCTTAATCTCTTAGCTCTTGGCTCCAGCACTGTTTTAGTCTCATGCTTTATCTTAAAAGTATATGCAAATTTTGCATGCTATGCCTCAATATAGCTGTATTGGTTTTAATGGAAGATAATGCCTTACATTATTTATAAGTAAATTAGTTAACTTTTTTCCTCCAAATAGTTAAGTAGAATTGACATACCAAGAAGACTGTCCATGTTTTATGCGCCCTGTGGCACTCTGCCAATGTGCTCTTGTTTAAGAGGCAGAGGAGAGAGGTTCCACTAGACTGTATGTGGATGGAAAACTATTAGCCTAACCAAATTAAATAGCTCTACTGTCCTCCTGAGGCTTTCCTATTATGTAAATGACTTGTATCCTTTGGTACAGGGTGGCCAGAGCTGCACTCTTAAAAGATTACTCCTCCTAAGAGGGATTTAATGTTCTCCCTAGTCTTGCATGTGCCCAGCCGACTTACGTGTTTGTCCTCTGTTCAGCTGTGGTTTTATTTCCTTTCTTCTGGCCTACACGCTCTTATCTTCACTACCTATAGTAACAGTTCTTAGTATTCTCAAGAGCCAAGTAGTGTAGGCACTGTTTGCACTGCTTATAATGGATCTAAACAGAGAACGGTCAAGTGGCTTCCAGATCTTATACCAAAGCTCCTCACTCCCAGTTCTACATTTTTTGACAGAGGGGAGAAGTACGTCTGACTATAAGATCCTTATGTATCCAGATACATAAATACTTCATTTACAGTTGTACCCCCAGAGCCTAGTTCCGCATCAGGAATGGATTGACATCATTGTTTTGCAAGCCCAGTGCAAAGCCTGTTTTTCAACAAACTATATGAATTTTTTTTTTTTTTGAGACAGAGTCTCACTCTGTTGCCCAGGCTAGAGTGAGTGCCATGGCATCAGCCTAGCTCACAGCAACCTCAAATTCCTGGGCTCAAGCAATCTTCCTGCCTCAGCCTCCCGAGTAGCTGGGACTACAGGCATGTGCCACCATGCCCAGCTAATTTTTTTTCTATATTTTTATTGGTTGGCCAATTAATTTCTTTCTATTTTTAGTAGAGACAGGGTCTCACTCTTGCTCAGGCTGGTTTCGAACTCCTGACCTTGAGCGATCCACCTGCCTCAGCCTCCCAGAGTGCTATGTTTACATGCGTGAGCCACAGCACCCGGCCTAAAATTTAAAAGGAATTCTTTTTAGAGAATATTTACACTCCCTGGAACATAAACACAGTGAGGACAGGAATTTTGTCCCACAGGAATTTTGTTTGTTGTGTTGGCCACTGTAACCTTAGCATCTAAAAGTGCCCTGTTGCATAGCAAGCACTAAATAAATCTTTGTGGAATAATGAAAGGTGTATACTGGGACTAGAAATAAATATTTTTCATTATCCTTTATTAAGACTATTATGACTTGTGTTCTAGGATTGGACAATTTGGATGCTCAACATGTTGAATACAGCATTCTGGGTTATTAATATTTTAAACCGTATTATGGGCATTCCAATAGACACTGTTTATATAGGAAGGTTGTTTAACAAAAGTGATTTTGAATATGTACAATGGAGATAAAAGAGACTTTTTAAAAAAATGCATGTTCCCCAAGATAAAGAATGAAGAAGCACTGGGGAGTTTGTAGGTTCCAAAGGATGAACTCCGTATTAAAATTTATGGGGAAAAAGCAGATGTTCATAAATATCAGTTTCAAAACTGCTAAGTCTCTGAAGTCTGTATTTGGCCATTGGCATGCAGATCACTTCTTTGTTTTCCACACAATTAAGGATCAATTTTTCATTCACCACAAACACTACCAGCAAACAAAGTACTTAAAATA
>VSMD01046664.1:0-126562 GCA_008750895.1 Mirza zaza | reverse complement strand
CTCTTGGAAGCCTTGGGCATTATAAATGTTCAGTAACTGTCCAGGTTTTTCTCTTCAAAAGCTGTAGAATTAATCATAAGGCCAGAATTATTAACGGCAATATTTCAATACACTTCCTGGTGATGAATTTCAAAGGTTATCCTGGACCCCAGAAGTATAATTTTTACTCATAAAAAGTGATGAAGAACACAATATGCGTGGCATAACAAATCTCTGGTTGTACATTCATTAATTTCAAAACTTAATTTTAGAAATTTAAGACCACAAGTACAGCACGGTTGCTAAGACTTAGATGGATTTTTGCAAACAGTTCTCATTTGGGCTCCAGGCCAGATTCTTGGTTCCAGAGGCCACTAAGGAGGGGTATAGAAGGCAGGCTTCTGGGACAAGAGCCAGGAGGAGGTAGCAGCAGACCTCTGAGAGGAGGAGGAACCATTCTGGGTTCCTCTGTAGAGCTCAGACTGACTCAATTTTATCTGGAAGTCACGTTAGTAAATCCTTAAGTGTCACACTCTGCAAAATGCTACAGGGAAGACAGAAAGAGTAACCAAATCTTTGTCGATGAACATTTAAGCAATACACCAGGAGGCCTTTCAAGTGAGAAACAAAACCCAGAAATTGTAAAGATAAAATTGTGTGATTTGACTACATGAAGTCACAGTTTTTGCTGTGCAAAATAGTTTTACTTAAATGTCAAAATACAAGTGACAAACTGGGAAAAGTATACGCAACATATATGAAAAAACAAATGTCCTCAGTAGTTAAAAAGTTTTTGCAAACCAGTAAGAAAAATACCAGCAACCTAATAAGGCACCACACATGGGCAATTTTCAGAGCAGAAGGAAATACAGGTTATTTTTAAGCACTTGTCAAGATGCTCCATTTCACTGATGATTAATAAAAGGCAAAGAAGATACTTTTTTAATCTAATAACTATTAAATTGGTAAAAATAAAAACATTTAGTAACCTTCATGTACTAAAGCAAGTATGAGCTAACAACCTCTCTAATATGTTGTTGGCAAGAAAATAAACATCCATGGCTTCTACAGAGACAGTTTGGAATATTTATCATAATCAATCTCACAAATATACCCTCACATATCTAGGCATTTACCCTACATGTCTATTCACAGTGGTACAAGGATATTCATTGTATCATAATTTTTAACAGCAAAAAGCTAGAAACAATGTAAATGTCCATCAGAGGCGGCTAAAGAAAGAAAGGTATGTCCCTACAATAGAATTCTATACCAACATTTGGAGTGGGAGTAGAGTTAGATATACCACACAGAAACATTTCTGAGACACTGTTCATTGGAAAAAACGAGAATAAAGTTTACCATACACTCTCGTTTTGTGGTTACAAAGCAGATAAGCATGCTTGTTTACCAACAGCATCTCTCTGGAAGGGCACGGCGTGACCCCAGGGAAGTCGTGCTGGGAGGAAAGAGACCAGGAGGGAGGCCAGGTCCCACCAGATAATACATAGACTCCGGCACTGCTTGTTCATTTTCATTTCATTCTTACCCTGCTCTCTTAAAAAACAGTTCTAAAAACTATATCAAAAAATATTTTAAAAAACTACCTCCAGCAATTTCATCTCTGCCCTGCGACCAGCACTCGGCTTCCTAGGAAGGAGCTCACGGTTGTCTGAGAATAAAAACCGGATGTTAGAATCAACCTCACGGCTGCTCCCCTGGGAGAGGCGCCTTCTCAGCAGAGGCTCTGGCCCGGGAACGCAGGGCGCGTCCTGCAGGGGCTAAGGGCGTTTATAAAAGCAGCACAACTGTTCAGGGTTAGCCGTCTGCAATCGCTCCCAGCGTGTGCAATTGCACCCAACAAATTCCCTGGCTCTGCCCGAGAGTGAGGCCCGTGGCTTCAGTGTGGCTTAAGGAGGAGCAGCTGCAAAGCCGGCATGGGCCTGCAAGGCCACACCTGGGCGTGGGGCGGCGGCACTGGTCACCAGTGGGCGCCCTGACCAGCGGCACGTGTCTCCATGCAGGTAAAACACAACGTCAGACGGGCTGCAACATCTATGTGACGTGGGCACTGGTTTTTAATGACTTAAAAGATGCGAACAGTGCTGATGACTACCCAAAAGATCCAATGACCCTCTACAAAAAAGACACCTGCACTCGAATGTTTATAGCAGCACAATTCATAATCGCAAGGCTGTGGAAACAGCCCAAGTGCCCATCAATCCAAGAGTGGAGTAATAAAATGTGGTATATGTATACCATGGAGTACTATTCAGCTCTAAGAAACAACGGTGATATAGCACATCTTATATTTTCCTGGTTAGAGCTGGAACCCATACTACTAAGTGAAGTATCCCAAGAATGGAAAAACAAGCACCACGTATATTCACCAGCAAACTGGTATTAACTGAGCAGCACCTAAGTGGACACATAGGTAGTACAGTAATAGGGTATTGGGCAGGTGGGAGGGGGGAAGGGGACGGGTATATACATACATAATGAGTGAGATGTGCACCATCTGGGGGATGGTCATGCTGGAAACTCAGACTTGTGGGGGGAGGGGGGAAAGGGCATTTATTGAAACCTTAAAATTTGTACCCCCATAATATGCCGAAATTAAAAAAAAAGAATGATTTCCCATGAGTTTATCAGCTGACTTCAGACCTTCACATTGTGGGTCCCCACCATAAAAAAATATGTAGAGCCTGTACCTGCATTCTATGTAGGTTCATGTAAGTATATACACTTATCACTATACTCAATATTGTGCACATTACAAAACAAATACAAAACAGAAATTTTAAGTATCATATAAACTATAAAGATAAATAGTTTTCCTACTTTCACACTCGCCTTCTGGAATTGACATCTGTGAACAGTGCCCCTCACTTTCGGCATCTGCACATCATTAATGCATTTTTGGTGCATACAGAGATTACCACGTTTAGTACAATTTTGAGAAAAGTTATTACGATTTTTAAAAAATAAATCAACATTAAATGTGAAATAATGTCTCTGTTCTGTCATTGAGAAGATGATACTGCAGTTCAGCAGACTGCCTGATTCGCAGGACAGTTGGTTACTCTAGTAAGTAGAAGATTCCGATACAAACTTGTGGTCGCCTGCAGAGTTGGCAACTGTTGGTGACTGTTTGGTGAAGGGGCCACGGATACAAAGCGACCCCAATGCAGAAGGAGCTGAGAAACCAAAGAATGAGAACGAAGCAGACAAATACGGTTTGTCTTGTTGGTAAAAGGCGATTTATGCAGGAACCTACAAACAGGAGCATGGTCTTGGGTGGCAGCAAGACAGCCTGGATGTCCAAGCTGTTGCCCACGAGACCTGGAGTTCATACACCACATGGAAAGAACATGCACAGCAATTACGGTCAACCCTCTAGGACAGGCAAGAATTCCATATGCGTCACAGCCTATGATTTGTGTGATGACATTAAGCTTGCTTTGACATAACAGCAAGATGTATGGTGAGTATGTGTTCCTACACTAGGGATGGTAAGGCAGAAATCCTGCAGGCATTCCAGGACTGGGGTTAAGCAGAAGTCAGCCTAGTGGGTCAGCATCCACGATGGTGTTACTTTGTCTCCATGGTGACTATCAGCTAGCTCAATAGATTCTGCTCAACCATGATCATGGATTCAGAAATCTTAAAGAAATTCTTACTAAAAATCACTTACAGGATTGGAGAGATGCTAAACCAAAGGACTCTCATACTCAAAAGCTGGAAGTAGGAATTACACAAATTTAGAAAGTCATGATGGATACATTCTTAATCCTCTCTCTGACTGGTTTGGCTCTGGAAAACATTGCTTTTGCCTGAGGCAGCATTAGGATGTATGCAGTTTATAAATATTCCCAATAAGACCTCATTGATTTCTCTCCCTGAAAGGTGAAGAAAATCATCCTAGCTTAGGAAAGAGTCAAGCTCTTGGTATGGCAGAGTATAGTCTCTTTAATAAATCCTAAAATTAATATTACATTCTCAACAGTGAACCTGTGATCGCTCAGTCATAGGTGACAGGTTCAGGCTAAGCCAGGTAGCAATATATCCCTAAGCCACCTCATTTCACAGAATCATTATTCCTGGCTTTATCAATAATGTGAAGAGATGCTTTTGCCTCAGTGTAAATTTATATGAATAACCTTCCCATCAGCAGCAATGTATTTTAGTGTTTATTAAAAAAAAGCAGTTTCAGGGACGGGTGCGGTGGCTCACGCCTGTAATCCTAGAATTCTGGGAGGCTGAGGTGGGAGGATCACTCAAGGTCAGGAGTTCAAAACCAGCCTGAGCAAGAGCGAGACCCCATCTCTACTAAAAATAGAAAGAAATTAATTGGCCAACTAAAAATATAGAAAAAATTAGCTGAGCATGGTGGTGCATGCCTGTAGTTCCAGCTACTCAGGAGGCTGAGGCAGAGGGATTGCTTGAGCCCAGGAGTTTGAGGTTGCTGTGAGCTAGGCTGATGCCATGGCACTCTAGCCCAGACAACAGAATGAGACTGTCTCAAAAAAAAAAAAAAAATTTAAAAATGCAGTCTGATAACCCATTTCTTCACTCAAAATATTGTAAAGAAAAAATAATTGATTCCTATCATTTCATCTTATCCACAATTTTCACTATTTTCTCCAACAACCAGAGTCATGTTGTTGACTATTAACCTTTGTCTTTGAATAAAGGCTGTTGGTGTAATTGCTTTATTTTTATATCAAAGCCCTTGTTCATGGAACACATTTCTGCTACCTTAAAAATACTGGATCCCTGACTTTTTTCCAGCACTATCATAGCTCACAAAGTTAACTAAACATATGAAATTCTTGGAGTATGCATTTTCAGCTAAAAAAAAAAAAATTATCCACCGCCCTCCCTTCATCTCTGCAGCACACGTACCAAGAGCTGTTCATACCTGGTGCTTCATGTCAAACATAAAGCTTGTATCCCTGAGCACATGTGCAAGACAGTCCCTGATTTTCCATTATCAGCCACTGGTATTGTGCAACCTCCAACACTGATTTGAATGTTTGATAATGGAATCTTGCCAGTGGTTTGATTACCTTGTTCCCTGGACAAAATGAGTTGATTTTTGCACCTGGTTTTACAAGCATCTTGGCAATCAAATGTGTAAATTGTACCAGTGGATAGGTTTGAGATGTATTTAAGATGCAAAATGTCATTTTATATATATATATATATATATATATATTATACACACACACAAAATATCTTTCCATAATCCCTCTGTAGCTTTGGTCATTTCTCCATCATTAGTGAGGGAAAAAGTCCATTTTAAAAATTACAAATATTAATTTGCAGTTATTCTACAAATCTGCAATTGGTTTACCAAAGAGGAAGGGAAAAAGTGACGGTGTTTTGTTTCAAAATGACTCAAAGCTTGGATGAGCTAATGCTATCCTTTGAATGAGTTTCATCTCAGACATCACACCACAGTGACCAGGGTTGAATGGATTATAAATCCAAATATATCCAGGTTTAAGGCACTCACACATAACTTTTGGACTGCTTGTTCAAAATCTTCACACTCAAAGAGTCGACATGTATAAGCATATGTAGATACAAATTCCATGTTCAACTAGAGGCCCATTTACTATTTGCATTTATGAAATTATTTTAACTTTAATATATGCATTGCTAGTTTCATCACTACCTTTATTCTTCAATGAAACACTTTTAAGCCTTTGATCATTTTTTGTGAATTATAAGTATGATGCAACACACTACTAACAATCCAACATGCAAATTTAATAAATCTAAATAATATCATGCAAATACTCTGAAAATATGCTGGCTGAGATACATCATGTGAATTGGTAGTTAGACAAGACAGACCCCAATGCAATCCATGCAGTTCATGCACAGCTTCTAAATATAAAACTATTATTAAGAATGCAATGGCATTTCTATGAAAATCATAATGAAGCATAAATCGCAAATGTGTGAAATGTTCATGCTTTATAACTTTTTCCTCCGAAACTACCAGACCCTCGGAGGCACAACTCTGAGACAACTGGAGACCACCAGGGCTAGGAAGACTCAGTGCTGTGGTGGAGCCAAGTTCTGTGACATCGATCCCATTGGCAGCTTGAAAGTGGCCATGACAGAGTTATATATACCTTCACTATAAATCAGGGCTTTGGGGGCAAAGAGGTGTGGTGGGGATAGCCAATCTATCAGCACAACACTGGGAAGAATGCATTTTAAGGAGCACTGCTCTAAGCCATACGATACCTTGCTTCTCACATTCAATCAGTTGCTAAATCATTCGTTTAATCACTCAACATACACTTGCATAGACTGTAGATCACACATCATTCAAAGCCCTGGGTATAAGTACAAGGTAATGAACAAAACTGATGTGTTCTTGCTCTCGTGTATAATTTGGTAGTTGAGACAAACTGTAAATTAGTAAACAAACAAAATTATAACATGGAACAAGTGCTAAAAAGGAAAGTAGCTGGGCACAATGACACTGTAACAGAAAGGAAACAGCTGGCAGGAATGATCTGGAAAGGCCCCACCAGAAAGGGCAGAAGGAGGAGGCAGCCAGCTTCCAAGGAGGAGAAAGAGCTATGAGGGCTCCGTGTGGGACATGCCCACTGTGTGCCCACTGCAGTGCAGGCAGTGTGGCTAACCTACAGCCCTGGACAAAATCCCCAAAAATATGGTTGTGCCCACCGTTGTCATTGATATATATGTCTTGTCATCTTTATGAAATAACATTTTCTATCATATTATTCATCTTTGCCATACAGACATTCTAATACAATGTACCTAGGAAACCCTCAGTAAATACTATCGAATCAATGAATTGATTGGTTTCCATTTCAAATTAATTGGGAATTACAAAAAATTATTCTTGATATTGAGAAAACTGAAAATAAGGAATGATAGGAGGTATTCTGGAATGAAAGAAGGTATCGTGTATAAATTATAATTCATTTATTCACTCATCCATTCATAAAGCAAGACATACATTGACACACTGTCACTCTACCACTTACTAGTTGTGACCTCAGTAAATCACATCTCTGTGTTTTAGCTCACACTCTTTTTTCTGCCAGGAAAGCTCAGCCCACCCCTACCAACAACGTTTAGCACAATGCCCTAACCTCCCTGGAGAAAACCTAAATTAACATAGCTGAAGCTCAAGGGATAGTCAGTGCCAAAAATGCATGAGAGAAAAGAAGTTGTGAAGAGTATAATGCAGATGTAAGACTTTATGATATATTGTTGTCCTTACCAGCAACCAAATTTGATGTAATCCGTAAATCATACCCTGCTATTTTGGGGCCAGTAAAATTTATTTTCTCTTTAGCCCCATGTAGTATATCTCTAGGGCAAGTTCCTCCTGAATCCTCTTTTAAAATGTCTTGGAAGTTCCAAGGGCTGTAAGAGTCAGCCCTTATCAAAAATTGATGTTCTCCTTCCACTTGGTGCCTACTTCCTCTGACCCACCATTTTGCCCCCCCAGCAGCTGCATACATTTATTGAGAATATACCATTTTCCAGGAACATTAGCATTTAATTCTCACAGTGATCCTATAACACTGGCACTTTCATCGTCTCCATTTTAGGGATGCAGAAACTGAGGCTTAGTGAGGTTGAGTAATTTAGCCAGGGTCTGTGTACACACAGCAGCAGCAGCAAAATTTGAACCCAAGTCTGTCAGTTTCCAAAGTTCAAAATCTTACACATTCATTTATAATGCCAGGGTCCCATGTACCCCCACTCAGAAGTCCTTTCCTCAGTTTACCCCCACATGTATGTCTCCCTCCCTTATGGCCACTGTAATTACTGACCATAATTCAAGATTCAGGGTCCTGAACTTCCACAGTTAGAATCTTCATCAAGAATGGCCCCCTAATCAATACTATCCTTTTTTCCATCTAGAGGCTAGTTCCAAAAATAATAGAGATTTGAGACTACAACATCCTTTTTCTCTCTATAGATTTTAGCATCTTAAATATCAAGGATGATTGCTTGTTAAGAGGGAGAAGAGAATAGACACAAGATGCTCCTAAACTTTTGCCCCCGGTGAAATGCAAAAGCTGAATAATGATTAGTAAATAAGAAGGCCACATTAAGGAAAATAGGTTTAATAAAATGTTGATGAGTTCCCTTTCTTCAAAGGTTAATAACCAGGAACACTTCCAAGCTAATATTTCATCGGTAACTCGAAGTTGTAAACACGAAACTTACTTCCCAAACTCTGATACCGCACATCAGCCAGAACTCACAGCTCCTTAAGTCAGCACCTCCTCTTTGCCACTCGTGGCAGTTTGAGAAACGTTTGCATTAATCAGGAACCTAAGCTGGTCAGGGAATGAATTTCTTCCAAATCATCTGACTCACAAAAGATGATTTCCTTATGAGAATTATCATTCTATAGAATGATTAGCTTTATTTGTTTAATAGAGCATCAG
This sequence comes from Mirza zaza, assembly GCA_008750895.1. Taxonomy (NCBI): domain Eukaryota; kingdom Metazoa; phylum Chordata; class Mammalia; order Primates; family Cheirogaleidae; genus Mirza; species Mirza zaza. The sequence goes on along the minus strand of VSMD01046664.1, from coordinate 118,127 downwards.
TAGTTTTTTTTGTTTTTTGTTTTTTTTTCCCAGGACATTTGTGTCTTCAGTACTAAAGAAAGAACTAGATGCATCCTATTCTAATCCTGAGAGCTGTAATCCTGTCTTTATTGTCAAAGCCACGCCAGTGCAGTGTGGGCGGCATTTAAACCACCATCCCTTCTTCTAGCTGCAGATGTTTTACACGTCGTTTTCCCAAGGACTCCTGCCATCTTAAGCTCCAACTTACCAGGCTCTCCAGAGTCCTCTGAATCAGTCCAAAAAGAGAGCGGATTGGGTTGGATACTGGCTGCCATCCCCGGTCATCGGGAGCTGCTGCCAGATAACCTCCAGCTTGGCGCAGTAGCTCGGGGAGTTCCACCTGCCAGTGGCGGCTGCCAACCGTGGGTCTCGGCGGCAGAAGTCTCTGCTCCCTCCAGAGCAGGAAACTCCTGCTTCGTTTATCAGCTGCGACTGCCAGCAGGCATTCTGCCGCAGAGAGGAGTCTCAGACGTGCAGTAACACAGCTGGAACTGGCAGAGGCCTCCCCCACATAATTGAATCTGAGCTTTCTGGGAATTCATCACTTTGACTCTGGACCGTGGGCAAGCTTGCCCCTCTCCTTCGTTCAGGCCTGTAACCAAATCAAGTCTTGTAATTATACCTGGGGCCATGCCAGACTTCAGCTGTATCTTGCAACTGGGACTTCAATAAGGGAAGTAGGTTCCCTTCCATTGGCAGGACCTCTTGACAAACTGACCGGTCCTTCCCTACCACCAACGTTTGTGATGGAATCACGATCAGCAGTAGCAAACTATTTCAGAGTGAGGCGGTATTGTAGGATTTCCCAAGCACCAAAGTTTAGCGAACCATCTGAGGCTCCCAGGAGAGTTTTCAGTTCATGTCAGGCATGAGCACATGGGCATTTTGCTGTACCTCCATAAGAATCGGCTGGAGAGAAAAGGAATACGATTTTTTCACTCTTTATCGTTTCAACCAGATTTAAATGAAAATTCTTTAGATAAATTGGGGAAAATATCTTAATCCACAAAATAGATTTTAAATAAATTATTCATGCACACCAATGCATACATACAAAATCTGAGTGTTGAACCTCTAGCATTTTACTTTGTTCTGACTCTGTTAAAGAACAAAGAATCATTCCTTTTAGAATCCCCAGGGAATGGTTAGTGATGAAATGTCTCTGCCCAGTGTGAGAGCTTCCAGGGACACTGTCCCTCCATGTGTAGGAGCAGGTGTTGGCTACCAGTGGCTCTTTCGTGCCTCTGGTATCCGGAAGGAGCACATTCACTCTCTCCCTGTCCAAACTCTAAATAAATGGTTACAAATGCACAACCAGGCACTTGATTATTTGCAAAAGCAACTACCTCTAACCCTCTGAGGGTACAATTTAACCTCTCTAAAAGTTTGGTGGCTGATGTATAATTGGTTGCATTTGTCCTTCACCTAAAGAAAATGGGACTGTGAACGCCCGAGCCCCTTACAGCGTTGCCCCATCTAAGGGACCTGGAAGGCTTCCTTTGTCACATTCACCCCGTCATCGGTGCAAGCCGTGCCTGAATGTTCACGTGAACTTGGAGCCTGCCCGTCCAGTAATCAGCTCAGGTCACTTCCGACGTGGAAGGAGAGGGGAGTGGGGCTGGATGCCGACATAGCCCACTTGAAAACAGACCCTACAAGATGTTGGCTTGCCGTCTGAGACTGGCATCACTGATGTCTGGTGCCGCTGGAGTGACACAATAGCCAGCCCAGCAACCTTCTCCCGTCCCAGCTCCACCTCTTCTTTCCTTTTCCTTTTCTACTACTTCCTCACTGACACCTAGTTGACATTTGGCCTTAACAGGTGAGCCACTCCCTGCCTTCTACACCCTCCTTCTCCACCCAGTGCCTTCCCCCACCCTCAGCTCGTGCTGAGGAAAGCGGGAGGGGCCACCAGACTTCACGCCTGTGCATGACTCAGCCCAGAGAAGCAGAAAAGGCACAGATGCATTCTCAGACCTGCAGGTGAATTCTTGCTCCATCACGGACTGACAGTTATACCTCTGGAAAGACAATCGACCTGAATCCTGGCGTGTTTTGTTGTGGTTGGCTTGGCTGGTTGTTTTCTAAGAAAAAAAAAAAATCCTATGAGAAGTCATGTGACTATCAAAAGTCTTTAATTAAGAAAAGGGTTTTTTTCCCCCAAGGGGCAGCACCTGAATATATTTTGCATTTTAACATTGACAGTCCTTAATCTTTTTGTTTTGGAGCCTTCTGTTTAGAACAGTGGTTTTCAATCTTGGCTGTACATTAGAATCACCCGGGGAGCATTTAAAACTCTCCATGCCCTGGAAACATGCCAGACCAATTAAATCAGAATCGCAAAGGTGAGACCCAGGCCTCAGTAGTTTTCACGGCTCCTGGGTGATTCTAATGTGCAGCCATGGTTAATGCCCACTGGATTAGAAGACCCTTCCTTAACTAGGCTTTGTTTTGATTGCAGCAATTTTATATATGCTGCAGTATATTTTCCTCATGCAAAAATTCTAATAATAACAATTTTAACTAGTATCCTTTATTAAGAATTTACTCTGCTAGAAGCATTAGATATGTAAAAGTTAAGGATGACTATTTTCAATCAAAATGAAGCAAAACATATGCATTAGAAAAACTAATGGGATGTTATGTTTGTAAATATCTATAAACTGGCATGTTTGAATATGCATAGAAGAGGTTTGGAAGGATAAACATCAAACTTCTAAAGATGATCCATCTGGAGTGTGGATGAGATAAGAAGGAATGGCTTTTTATTTCTTTCTTTCTTAATATCCTTCATCTTTAAAATTATTGTAAGGATGTTGTACTTCAAAATGTAAAACTACAAAATCAATACAAAGGCTCTCTTTGCAAAATTAAACTGTGAGCTAGAAGTTAGGACTTGGGGTTTGCAAACTAAAGATTACCCAACCACAAAACTAGAATAATAAAAGAGATAACTACCATGTTTCCCTGAAAATAATGCCTACCCATAAAATAAGCCCCAGCAGGATTTCTAAGCATTTGCACAATATAAGCCCTACCCCGAAAATAAGACCTAGCGATGGGCATGGCTACGCAGCGTATCTGCACAACCCGTGCATTTCCTTGCGGAGCGGGAAAGAAGACGAGCAGCCCTTCTCACCTGCCCCGTGAGAGCTCTGTTGCTCAACATGAGAGACTGGGGCCAATGGTTCTAAATGAAATAGAGGCACAAGAAATTCAGGATGGAATTCAGGACTTAGAGGGTTATGATGATGTTCCAGAAGAAGACGACTTAACTGTATTTGAATAAATGTAGATAGTTGTGCCATACTTAAAAAAAATAACACATCCCCTGAAAAGGAGCCCTAGGGTGTCTTCTTGAGGAAAAATAAATGTAAGACCCTGTCTTATTTTCGGGGAGACACGGTACTTGGTAACTTGGGAGAGCAAGATTCTGGAGGATTAATAAACATGAACAACAGAAAAATCACTTTTCAAAGGGGTAGCCAAATCTACTCATTGAGAAGAAGCCAGAGTAATTATGTAAACAGGAGAACTAACCAAATTTAAGCATCAGAACATTAAACCTGTGAACGATTCTGATGCAGGCAGAAAGACAATAACTGGGACAGGGTGAGAGACAAGGCAGCACAGAGGTGCAGGAACTAAACAGCTCAGAAGCCAGCTGAGCGGTCCAAGGACCACTCCAGTCTCTGTCACGGTTCTGGAACTTGTAAGGGAGATGGAGAGACAAAGATTCTCATTCACAGTCAATGTGCATCTGCTGGGAGAGATGGGACGGGGCAAACGTCTCTCTACATTTATTGCAGGATGAGTTGTTAGAAATAATTGTATTTCCCAGAATTTTCTTTTTACTTTCACTTTTGCCTTATTGATTATTGGCATGCCAGGTACCAGGATCCACACATGATTTTCTTGTTCAATATTATTAAATAAAAATCTTTTTAAAATAGAAAAAATAAAGTCTCTTTATAGACAACACTGAGAGTCAGGGGGGTGGGCAGCTCCCAGTTGGGAGATTTGGCCCTGGGCAGCAGGACCCCAGCTACAGGACATGCTTGGAGATGAGGATGACAAGAATAAAGTTTGCCACCTTCTTGGCCAGAGTTTGGAGGAGGGCCTGAAGGGCTGGGGGTACTCCTAGTGGGATCTAGTAGCATTTGGGGAAGCAGAAAAGCCAGAATCTCTAATTCCAGGAAGGCTGAGGTAGAGAGTGACAATGAGAAGGACCACAGGGATCCCGCCACCACCCCAGGAGGCCAGAACTGACTGGCAGACAGGAGACTCAAGGAACAGTGTAAGGAAGTAAACCACCACAGCAGGTACCAAATCTGCACGTGACCCTGACATTTAGCCTTACCAAAGCCAGGGTGGAAGTCAACAATGTATTTCTCACTCTGTGCAGCTCAGGACTATGGAAAATCTGGGAAGAGGTGAAGGGCATCAGTGGACCCAGCTCTCAGAGGCTTGAGGTAGCTGAGACCCCCAAGGTGCACAGTTATATGGCAGAACACAGGGCAGTGTCTCTCCAGGGGAAGTTTGCCATCTACCCACCCTAGCAGCACCTGGGATGCTTGTTGAACACACCAATTCCTGGAGTTCTTTCCTACAGAACCAGAATGCCCTGGGGGCTGGGCCAGGAAGCTGAATGTGTGACAAGCATCCAGGTGATGCTGGAACAAGCTGCAGGCAGGTGAACCCAAATGAAATGCCTGCTCAGTCTCTTAGCACTCAGACGATACACCAGACCCACTTGAGATGTTCAAGTCTCAGGTCTAATGTCTTCGTTACAGTTGTTGGCAGGAGCAGTTCTCAGTAAATGGTAATTCCATTTGTTAGGGTGAGCAGAAGCAGAAGTGAATCACCCAGCCTTCCTCTGCTGTGGATGGAATGTTTGTGTCCCTCCAAATTTCACATGTTGAAACCTAGCACCCAGTGTAATCGAGTTGGAGGGTGGGGCCTTTTGAAGGTGATTAGGTCATGAGGGCAGAGACCTCACAAATGGAATTAACACTTTTACAAAAGGGACTCCAGAGCTCCCAAGCTCCTTCTACCATTTGAAGATCCAGAGAAAAGCCTCCCATGAACAAGGAAGAGGGTCCCTACTATACAGCAAATCTGCCAGCACCTTGATCTTGGCCTTCCCAACCTCCAGAACCATGAGAGACACCTTTCTGTTCTTTATAAGCCACCCTGTCTACGGTATTTTGTATTTTTTTTATAGCAGCCCAAGAAGACTAAGACATCCCCTTCACACAATCTGTCTGGTGGCACTCACACCAGTTTTTCCGTCAGGGTTGGGTTTTTGAAAGAGAAACTTCCTGGTTCTCTGGCTCCTTGCTTGGAAGAATCACAAGCAGGGCTGGTATGACAGAGTGAACACAGACAGGGAGCACTTCCGCACAGACAGCTTTCGCTGTAGAAAAGAAGGAAGAAAGAAGCAGCTACACAATTGTAGAAAAGAAGGAAGCTACACAAAGTGAAAATATGTTCCAGAGAGAGAAACAGGTCAGTGTCTGAGAGTGGAGAAAGCCGTGGAGGACTCCCAGGTGGTTTCCTTCTATTGGCCTGGTCCAGGGAAGGGCTTACAGGGCTGTGGGATGTTACCAGATGACTGACATACATGACTGTCAGGTGTCCTTATAACGAAGTTCCAGCCCCACAGGTGTGTGTGCCTCAAAAGCTCAGGTTCCTGCTCTCTGTGGTCCTTAGCTGTGTCTTCCTGCAGTCTCTTCCCCATCCCTCTCTCCACCCTGGGAACCACCCCCCTGACCTGTATCTGCCACCTGAAGATTTGGTCCCTCCTAACACTTTCCAGTCTACTTTCGTGTGCTACTCTGATTCCTCTCATTTCTAGAACACCCCACATGTTTTTAATGCCTTTACAGAGATGATTTAAATAAGTCCATATCAGTGTAAAGATCCAACAGACTTTTGTTTTATGAGGGGAAAGCAAGGTTAAGGCAACAGAAAATGCCTTGTTTTTGCCTAGTGTCAATCAGGGAAAGATTTCATGGTTTTGTTTTTTTTTTCTAAATGGTCTCAGTAATGCCTTTTCCATCTTCTACATCCTATTCACAGACTAATAGTGCACTGTTAAGAAATCTTAGTTTCAGTAATGCACTATTTATATTTATTATAAAAAATCTAATTTGTAAAGTATCTTGTAAATATGTAGATGAAATAGTTTCTTTCTAAGCATTAAAGACTTTGCAGAAATTTGTTAAAAATAACTCATTTAAATATGCATAAATTAGAACTAACTTCGATGTATAAGAATTATAGTTAATAATTGAGGTGTATGAAATGCACATTTTTCTACGCATTGGTCTGAAGGTCTAAACGTATAGACAAGGGAAGGACAAGGAATTCATGGGCTCTGGTCTTGCTCATTTGAGACTGTGCAAAATCACCTTTCTCATTAATTTTATGTGTCAATTTGAGCCATGAGGTGCCCACATATTTGGTTGAACATTATTCTGGGTGTGTCTGTGAAGGCATTTATGGATGAGATTAATATTGGAATTAATATTCAGTAGTAGAGGATGCCTTAGGGAAGGAAAGTTTCACTACATCATGAATATAAGGCATAATATTTCTATGTGTTATTTTCTTTTCATTGTTTTATGTGAAAGCCTAAAATGAACTATATTAAGGCTTAAATCATATCTTAAAAAAAAAATATTTAAATTAGTAGAGTGAGTAAAGCAGACAGCCCTCTCCAATGTGGGAGGGCCTCATTCAATCTCTGTAAAGCCCGAATAAAACAAAAAGGCAAGATAAGAGAGAATTTACTCTCTTTGCCTGTCTTTGAGCTGGGACATCAGGCTGCTCCTGCCTTTCTAGATAGACTCAGACTACAGTTTACACCATCAGCTCTCCTAGTTCCCAGGCCTTCAGATTTGGACTGGAACTACACCCCCAGCTTTCCTGGGTCTCTATCTTGCAGACAGCAAACCCTGGGGCTTCTCAGGCTCCATACTCCAGGGAGCTGATTTCTTATTACATATGTGTGCATGTGTGTATATGTGTGCATGTGTGTGTGACTGTGTGTGTATATGCATGCATGTGTGTATATGCATATGTGTGTATAATATATCTTAGTGTTTCTATTTCTCTGGAGAACACAGACTAACACACTTAGCATGTGTCCTAATTTGTAAAATTGGGAAATCACATCATTTGTTCTTCCAGATCCCTTCCATTTGCAGATTCAATGGGAGTCGAATACTGGCTGCCCCTGTGATTCCAACAACTTCTTTGGAAAAACTAGAACTAGAAGTTCAATGTCTTAATATAATCAATTAGTAACTGTGTAGCTTTGAGGAAATTACCAACACCCTCTGATCTTTAATTTCCATGCAAAACGAATCCATTATTAACAAACCCACTTATATTCTTAGACCTTGCCAGGAACATCACCTTTAGGTATTTAGACCTACTTCACATTTGCCCCTTTTTTAACCTTTTCTTAATTAGGTAATGCCTACAGCTTTTAAATATAGACCTGGCAAACTGAACATCATTATAATGCAGTGGTTTGGAAAGAAGAATAAATATCATGTTTAAAATTATCATTGTGATGGGTTTTTAGCAATATATTTTAAAAGGATGGGTGGATTACTTCTTCTTGGATCCCCCCTCCAAGTCCCTCAAAGCCTGTATGCTCTTAAAGAAACAAAAACAAACAAAAACACAACTCAGGCCTACTCACCAAATTCTGGAGTTGCACAAGACTTGCTCCCAGTCTGCGTTGTTGCAGCTGACCTATGAAGACCCAGGGTTCCAGGAGATGCTTCTCTCTTGATCGGTGCAAGAAAGACCCAGTTTTACCAGAGATCTGTAGACTGCTGGGACCACTCTGACCTCCCTTCTCTGCCTGGCTTTTGTGGTAAGAAATTACAATCCTTTACTTCCCTATGTGGCTAATAATCATTTTTTTCTTTCCTACTGTGTCTTTCTACATGCAATGAATTATGTGTAGAGTGCCACACGCCAGGCACTGTTTAAGGTGCTTGAGATACATCAGTGAATAAAACAAAACAAGCCCCCTGCCCTCATGGATCTCACATCCTAGTGGGGGACAGACAGACAACACACGTAATAAATCAATAAATTATATAGCACAGTAGACGGTGATAAGTGCTATGGAAAAAAAAACAAAAAGTGGAACAAGGTAAAGAGGACTGGAATACAGGAGGGAGTTTCTTGGGGCTAGAAACGTATGTGATTTTATACTGGGAGGGCCCTTGCTTCAGGTCTTTCAGTCAGTCTCAGCAGCAAGTGACTGGCCTGGCCACCAAAACTAGTCATGCAGATGTTATATGTCAGTACAGACTGAGCATCCCTTTTTCGAAATGATTGGGACCAGAAGAGTTTCAGATTTTGGATGTTTCTTGGATTTGGGAATATTTGCCAATATACATCATGAGATACCTTGAGGATGGGACCCAAGTTTAAACACAAAATGCATGTATGTTTCACATATATTTTATACACATAAAGTGAGGATAATTTTATACAGTATTTTTAGTAACTTTGTGCATGAAACAAAGTTTGTATACTTTGCATTATTAAAGAGCAAAGGTGTCATTTCCCATTTCTGTGGGTGCTCAAAAAGCTTCAAATGTTGGAGCTTCTTATATTTCAGATTTTTGGATTAGGCATGTTCAACCTGTATGTGTTTTAAACTGTAAAGCAATGTAAAAATAGAAGGATCCATTATATTAATAATCATCATCATAGCCAGGCTAACTTAGGCTTACAGAATAAGTGGAGACCCTTCCCCGCCCCCTTCCTCTGTCTCCCTCTCTCTGACACACACACACACACACACACACACACACACACACACACACACACACACACACACACGCTCTGGCCCATTATTAGCATTACCAGACTTATTTGCCCGCAGTATTCTTCGATGCTATATATCACCTTCGAGGAAGCAATTCTTCTGTGAATATTCTGTTTCCTCTATTCAGCATGACCTGGGACTCTCATTCTCTTCTGTCTGAGGCCATTTAGTTGCCCTTGATTCCTTGGTCCTTGATGGAGGATGCAAAGTCACTTTCAGATTACACCGCACTAGTATGATAGGGAAGTCTTTATGCCCTGCAACGTCAAGCTATGCTTCCTTTTGTGACCTGCCCTTTCACATAAACTTCAACGGGACTTCTCCTCCATCTGGACAGGTAGACTGGGAATTGGGAACATTTAGAACATTTTGTATTTTTTTTCATAACGTGCAGAGAAAACCATTGATCATTTTTTCCATCTCTAAACTAATAATGATTTTTGCCCGAAGCATTGTGCTTCTCCTCTGTGATGTGGCTGAATTCTTCAGTCACGTTTCTTTTACCTGCTAGGTTGGTGGTGTCGTTACTTCCCGGAACACTTGACTGCCTGGCTTACATTTCAGACATGTTTCCGCTGAAACTCCTGACAGCTCAGATCCCTGGTTCAGGCCTCTGGTTCTCTCGGTGCCTTTCCTTTTTGGTGCGTTTTAAACTTCAGAGACTTTGAACTTTCCCTTCCTTCTGAAGTGGACGTAACCTGTTATATGTAACAGCATCAATGCTGACATGGATAAAGAATTAGCCCCGAGGCTGGCAAAAGTCCTGGAGTTTCAAAATCCCCACTAATAAGACTACCCTGGCGTTGAAGGGCTGGCTGCAACAAACAGTAACAGTCCTTAGGATGCCTGCTGCTTTATTGACTGGCAGAAAACAATTGCCATTTCATGAAACAATAAAAATTAAATTGAGTGTAAACTCTCCCAAGGTCACTGCCTCTCACCTTACACCACCAGAAGTGAGGGCTACAAACCCCCTCGTGGACCATTGGATCGGGAAGAAGCCAGAGAGTCCATTCACCCAGTCCCTGCGCAGCACCCCGTGGGCACTGGGCTAAGCGCTGTCTCCAACACAGCTTGCTGTCAGGAAACGGTAGGATGCTCTTGCTCCCCAAGTCTGGCAGATGCCTTCCCAACAGCAATTGCTAACCGCCCAGCCCACCAAGTAATGCAGCACGTGTCTGTGTCATCCTGAGAATCATCTTGGCAACCTCCACTGTCGGTGGCATAAGCAGTGATCACTCCCGGTGTTGACTAACCCATCCATGAAATCGCCAGACTCCAGGATTTCCTCAGCCGCTCATTCTTGTCCAAGCTACCCCTGGGATCTGCTGGGGAGAACTCAGCAAGATGTCACAACTGACAAATTTATAGCCACAAGTTTCTCAGTTGCAAAGGCCCATCTTCTGTGATATAGATATCATAGGGCAATTGTTGAGTGAATTCTAAACTGAAAAGGGAAACTGAAAGATAATCTATTTCCAACCCCCATCTTCCCACCAAAAATGCCCCAAAACCATCCCGGTTAAAAGTATCAGAATTATAAAAAAAAAATGATAAAATACTCTGATAAATAAATTCAATGAAATTCCCATCAAAACGAAAGCAGGGCATGTTGTAGAGATTGACAAGCTGATCCTAAAAAGTATGTTTTCACAAAGCAAAGCACTTAAAACTGACAAAAAAAAATTTTGAAAAGGAAAAACAAAGTTAGAGGACTTGTACTACCCAATCTCCAAACAACTATAAAGTCACAGAAAGCAAGAGAGAGTAGTACTGGCATAAAGACAAGAACGTAAATCAATGGAACAGAATTTTAAGTTCAAAAATAAACTTTTACACTAATGGCCAATTGATTTTTGACCAAGGTGCCAAGGCATTTCGACAGAGGTGCTGGGGTCATTGTATAGCCATATTCAGAAAAAAGTAGAGACTCTAACACATACCTTACACAAAAATTCATTTAAAATGGATTATACATCTTACTGTAAAATCTAAAATTATAAAAGTTCTACAAGAAAACATAAGAGAAAATTGTAGTGACCCTAGTTTTGGCAACAAGTTCTCAGATACAATACCAAAAGTATGCTCCATAAGAGAAGAAATTAATTGTATGTTATTGAAATTAAAAACGTTTGCACTTCAAAAGTTAGCACCAAGAAAATGAAAAAAACAAGCCACAAACTGGGAAAAAGACAATTTTGAGTCCTATACCTGATAAAGGAATTGTATCCAGAGTAGATAAGAAACTCATATAATTTAATAAGAAGAAAACAATTTTTTAAATGGGCAAAAGCAGGGTTGGGGAACTTGCAGCCTTAATTCCACTTATGGCCTTCTAGGTCCTTAAGTGTGGTCTTTTGACAGAATCCACATTTTATAGAACTAATCCTTTTGCTCTTATTAATACATTTTTATTTGTCTTTTATGTTTTTATTTTATTTTTAAATGAATGTATTTAAAATACCAAAGAATAAAGTAAGTTTCAATGAAATAATCCTCTCAGATTGACTGGCACAATTAGAACATCGGTTAGCCATAAGGGCTAAATTGATGGCTGCTACGCTCATGATTTAGCTCTAACTTCCCCTGCCTGACTGGTGTCACTATCACATGAGGCTGGTTGGTGAGAGTTTATGAGGGTTCAGTATGCCAGTCTGTTATCAGCTTCTGACAACAGTGCACTGTGTTTCAGAATTTGTGAATAGTTGCACAGCTTAACAGTATATTTTAATTCTATTTGTTTAACAGCCCATCATGTCAAAGAAAACCAAGAGAACACTGAAGGAAGAAAACGGATTTTTTTAATGAGGATTGGGAATTGCAACAGAATCTTTTTTCTGCTAAAGATAAGATGATTTGCTTGCTTTGTGATACTGAAATATCAACCTTAAAGAAATGCAATGCTCATCAGCATTGTAACACTCATGAGGACAACAAATATTTTAAATTAGAGGGAGAGGTGCAAAAGGTTGTACTGCAGAAATTAAAAGATGAAGAGCAAAAGCAAAGGATTCTTTCAAGCAGCCATAAGACCTGGAAATAATGCCACTGAAGCAACTTATGAAGTAGGTTATATACTCAGGAAAAAAGGGAAGCCATTCACTGACGTAGAAACTGTGAAAGAATGCATTGTCACAGTTGTAGGATGCTTAGACCCTGATAACATTTCAAAAGGGAAATACATATTATTCAATCCCTTTGGATGAATCAACTGATACTACAACTCAGTGCAGGTTTTATACTTCATTCAGGTCAAGGAGAAGACTGTCTTTGCTATGAAGAGTTACTGGCTTTTGGAACTCTTGTGAACAGAACACAAGGAATAGATAACTTCAGCAACTTTGAAGATAAATGTCGTGAATTTGGACTGAATTTAGTAAATTTAGTGAGTGTATGTATAGTACAGATGGTGCACCTTCCATGGCAGGAAAACATGAAGGGCTTATTGTACAGATTTAAAAAGTGTATGAACAGATCCAGATGTTCTCATTTCTTTTCATTGTATTTTGCATCAGCAAAATCTCTCTGCTAAAGATATTATTTTAAGTGACATTTTAAAGTCACTTAAATACTTTACAAATATTGTTCACTATATTTGTACAAATGCAACATGGCATCATCAGTTTCATAACATGCAAAAGTTGAACAATGAGGCATTCAGTGTGGATATGTTGTATCATTCTAAACTGTGTTGGCTACCACAGGGACAGGTGTTGGCCAAAACTTTATCTCTACAAGAACAGATAAATTTTATGAAGAACAGAATCAGCAATATAAGTTATCAAAAGGAGATTTATACAGAAATGCAGCATTTCTGTGTGATATCATCTCAAATCAAGATGACTTGAATACTTCTTGCAAGCTAAAACTAAGTTTATACATGATACTTGTCCAAAAACCAGGCATTTTGAAAAAAAGCTATCTGTTTTCAAACACTTCTTCTTCAAAAGGAAATTTTGGATGAACATTTTCCCCAGTTAGGGGAAAGGTCATTGGTGAGAGGGATGATATATGCAAATCATTCAAAGAAAACACAACTGTTATGGACCCATTAATTGGAGAATACAATGAAAGTTTCACTGACTTTAAGAATCATGACATCACACTCAAATTAGCATTTCAGCCTCACATAGTTGATATCACCAAGGCACGTAAAGAGCTATAGATGAATTGATTGAGCTCTCAGTAGATGACATTTCAAAGTCATTGTTTGATACTTTTAAAAAGATCCAGCTGAAATATGGAAAAATGCAGTAGAATACCCTTGCCTTCAGCAACCATGCCCAAAAAATGCTTTCTTGCTTTTCAACCACTTTTTGCTACAAATCTACATTCTCCTACCGAACTCAAATCAAGACACCCTTAAGGTTACAAATGACTGATACCCATCTACAAGATCAACTGACACTGTGGCCCTCCATGCTGCAACCGAATATTCAAATGCTTTCCAACATAAAGCAGACACAACAAAGTCTTTAAAAGGTTAGCTGACTTTAAAATTAACAAACTATTAAGTACATAGTAGTTAGATTTTTACAAAATAATGTATAATTTTTAGTAATCTAATTGAAGTTCCTTAAATGCAGCCCTATTTGATTAGAGCTAAATTAATGCAGCCTTCCAACATGAAGTTTCCCCACCCCTGGGCAAAAGATTTGAACAGACATTTCACTGAAGATACGTGAATGAGCACATGAAAAGATGCTCCACATTATTGCTCATCAAGGAAACGCAAATTCAAACCTGAAGGAGAACTGCTACATACAATGGAATGGCTATTATCAAAAAAAAAAAAAAAAAATAGATGATAGTAACAAGTATTGGCAAGGACATGGGGAAACTTGAACTCTTACCCATAGCTAGTGGGACTGCAAAATGGGGCAGCCACTTTGGAACACAGTCTGGCAATTTCTTTTTATTTTTCTTGTTCTTTTAAGAGACAGGGTCCCACTCTGTCACCAAAGCTGGAGTACAGTGGCACAATCGGCTCACTGTACCCTGAAACTCCTAGATTCAAGGGATCCTCCTGCCTTAGCCTCCTAAGTAGCTAAGACTACAGTCAAATGCCTCCATATTCAGCTAATTCCCCCCCGCCCCCCGCCTTACAAAGGGGGTCTCACTATGTTGCCCACACTGGTTTTGAACTCTTGGCCTCAAGTGATCCTCCCACCTTGGCCTCCCAAAGTGCTGGGATTACAGGCATGAGCCACCATGCTTGGCCTGGCAATTTCTTAAAAAGTTGAACATACATTTGCTATGCAACCCAGCAATTCAACTCGTAGGATTTTACCCAATAGAAATGAAAACAAGTATCCACACACACATGTACATGAATGTCATAGCAACAATATTCATAACCAAAGACAGGTGAAATGGGTAAACAAAATGTATCATATCTATGCATGGAATACTATCCTGCAATAAAAATGAATAAACTACTGATTCATGCTACAGCATGGATGATCCGCAAAAGCATATGCTAAGTAAATGAAGCCAGACACAAAAAGCTTCACATTGTGTGACTCCATTTATCTAAAATGTCCAAAAATGGCAAATTAAAATGGCAAAAAATGGCAAAAAAATATCTGAATTTGTACATTTACAACACAAGGATATTATCGTGTATATCTTCATTAAATTGTTTAATAAGAATCAAGATCTAAAATCTCTGTATGTGGTATATCTCAAATATCATATTAAATACTATAATGCTTCAAAAATATTAGAAGACAATACTTCCAAAATATTAACAGCGGTTACTTCTCTTTCACAGAATTATAGCCGATTTTTGTTTTCTCGATTATATGTATCTGTATTTTCCAAGAACTCAATAATAAGCATGTATTTCTCTTGAAATGAAAACAATAAAAGCTTGGGTATTTTTAAAAAGGAAGATACAGAGTCCCAGTAAAAGGAAGTAGGAATGTAACCCTTTCCTCTAAAATATGTGCTAGTTATAATGCTCGACCTTAGTAATTAGTCCTCTACGTTGGTACAATATCAGTTCCCCAAAATATTAGAATCAGTTCTCCCCTGGTGTCACTCACCCCACCTCAAAATAAAATCTACTCCTGCGAAATCGGCCGGCAGGTCCCGCTCTGCCCCCCTTGCATCTCCAGAACCAGCTCAACCCCCTGGCCACACGGCCCCAGCTGGAACAAAGTGTCACCACCGCAGCAAATCAAAGGCCCAGTCTATTTCAAGCTAAGTGAAGATTCTAACGCTTTGGGAGAACACTGTCCCTCTGGCTGATCTTTGGTTCTTGGTGCGACTGGACAGTAAACTTGGCCTAGACCATCACCCGCCCTGGCCCATGCCGAGGAGGCAGTTCCCCTGCACCCCGGGTGGCGTGGGTTTCCCCTGTCCAGGTGTGCTGCCAGCAAAAGACTAGCACCTGTCACCAAAGCGAGAGCCCAAATAAATAGACTGGGCTGTTTGCAAAGAGAAAGTCATCTCCACAAACACCGAACGTGCACGAACTGCTCATTCCGAGGAGAGGGCAGTACCGGAAACCAAAGTACACTTTTTATGGCAGCCCTGCAGATAAAATAAAACTTTACCAGCCTGTAACATTTTTTTTTTTTTTTTTTTTTTTGCCATTTCACTTTTTACAGAGACTCACAGTCCTGTAAAAATAGGCCAGATAAAAATCAGCATTACTAGTAATTCACAGTGATGTGTCACTGCCTTGAAGCCAGAGACAGGGACAGCCGAATGACGGGTGTGGCTGTTGGGATATTTGCAGGGTCTCTGGTCCGAACAGAACTACAATGTGCAACCCCAGGAGTGACAAGAACTCCGCCATTATGAATATTTTGTAAACAAACAAAGACAGCTTATGGATAAAAGTGTAAAAGCATCACCGTGACGTTATGCAAAGAATACAGACCCAGGATCTATAAAAACCTTCATGCAAACCCTGAATTTTCACTTGCTACTCATGTGCCTTTGATTAAGTCCTCCACCTGTAAAATGATATCAGCTCTCTCCCTCCAAGACATATGGTGTTGTCTTAAGGATTAAGCAATGTAATATGACACAAACATTTGGGTTACTAAAAAGTGCCATACGTACGTATAATGTTTTATTTTGAATATAATTTTTCAAAGGAATTTTCCAAAAGCACAAAAAGAAGAAAAATCTTGGAGCTGTTATTTCCTGCATTTCTGGTAATGCTTTCCCTGGTATTAATAGATCTAGTGATTTATTAATGCTGATGAAGATTTAATGTGGAATTTTCATATTAAAACATTAAACTTTTGTAAATGATAGCATATTTCAAAAGCAAAGAAACTGGCAGTGTTTGTGTGCTAATAATAGACATCAACTGTGTCTGTTCATTAAAATTTTCCAAGACGGCAAGCTGAGAATTCTTTATTTATTTGTAGGTTCTTAGGACTAAGAACTATCTGAAAACTTTCATTCGAACAAAGCTTGAGTGTTCATGTGTTCAACTTCTCCTAATTTGTTGACTAGGAATAGCATACTGAAAGCAATCTGCTCTAATCTTACAATTTATTAAATGCTGTCTCACACCACCATTGGAAGTAGTCCTCATTTTAAATTAAAAATGGATTGAAAAAAATTGAAATGAATCTGTCTCAATTGGTCACATTTTTAACTTTCCTGAGAATAAAAAAAATAATAATCTCTAGCTTTTTCCTTCATGAAAAATGTTGACACTTCAAACATGATCTGTCACTTAAATCGATAGTGCAAGGCCCATCCACGGTCAGAGTTATGAGAGACGGGGATTATTATTTTTATATTCTCAATTTTTTAAATTGTTTTCCTTTTTCATAGCTAGCCACTACCCACAGCTAGCACCCTAAGCCTCTCCAGCCTCCTTGGTCCCATTCGCTCATGCACACGAACCCTCTCAAAGTGCCATCGGGCACCCCAGTGGTCACATCTGAAGAGGAGCAAGGCAAGGGTCCGGGACTAGCACACGGGACAAGGACAGGTGCATTACCATCATGAGCAGGAGGGGCCACTGAGGGTGCAGGGAGAGTTGCAACTCTCGGATGACTATGACCACAAAGCAACGGGTCTGAGGAGAGTCTACACCAAGGGTCCTCAAACTTTTTAAACAGGGGGCCAGTTCACTGTCCTTCAGACCGTTGGAGAGCGAGGCGCACATTCCACACATGCGCACCATGGGCCCGGGAAGAGTCGGCTGCTAAGCAGGACAGGCAGCGGTGGCAAAAACACCTACTGGATAAATGTCCTCGGCGGGCCGCGTGTGGCCCACAGGCCGTAGTTTGAAGACGCCTGGTCTAAACAGCCAGGAACTAATCTGGTGATGGTGAGAAAAGGCCTCCAGGTCTTGGGTTACTCACCTAAAAAACATCTAATACTAGGGGGGAAAATAATCCACAAATCCACCCAATTAGGTGACTTTATGATTTTATTTCTGTAATTTTCATGTTGATTCAAGAAGATAAGATTCTCCAGAATTGCAGCAGAAGGGCTTTGGATTTTCTCTTTCCTCTACAAAATGCATCCCCGGGAAGTGAGTGCTCCTGAGACGCCAGAACTTGTAGACAGAACCGCCCTGCCCTGTGGTGGGTGAACAAGCACAGAGCTTGCCGACGGCTCCTGTATAATCACTCAGGGAACTGAACGAACGGTCCCTTTTTTGTAGTGAAAAGCAGAATCTATCAGCCTGGAAAATGAAAATCTATTTTTTTTTTTACCTCCCTGCATAGGTTTCACCTACAAAGAGTAATTTTTTTCCTATGGGACTCCTGCAGTCACATAAGGAGTACTTGATGTTCATTCTGTCAAGTCTGCTCCTACAACTGAAAATTAAAAAAAAGAAAGAAAATCATTAGGTCGGGTCAAAATGTAGAGACCATCTGGAGCAGAATGTCATCCTACATGTGAGAGATTCGGGAAAGGGACAAATACGTTTGTCTTTCAGTCTTACTTTATGTTCCCTGGGATCACAGCCAGGCCTCACAGAGGCCCCCCGTGGGTGACTGATGGGACAGGCAGCTTATGCGTGCAGCAGCCCAAATTTTTAAAAAGTCCCAGCCTCCGCAAAACCAGGCTCCTCTTTTTCATCTTTTCTTGACATTTTGCTCCTAAAATTAGCTTTTTGATGAGAAAATTGCAGTGAGTCATAGCAAAGCTAGTTAAAGGTGAGGCACATGCCTGAGATTGAAATTGAGTTTTCAATTCCGCTTTGCCGTGGTGATTGTGCCTGGTAATTGGACACTGGCATTAGAACCGCCGTGACCTTTCGCAGTAAGCAGGAAAAAAGCTCCGTTCCATTTGCTGGAATTTTTTTTCTATATTTAAAGCACTTTCTTTTTTTTTAAAATGAAGCAATTTACTCTTATTTTGAAATTAGCAATACCACGACGCAGCCTGTTTCTCATGTTGCTCTGTGCTAGAATTCAGTCACTCTAGTTCTCAAATCAATACAAACCAATCTGTTTCTCACTTTCCCAATCACCTCTTGCCACATTCCCAACTTGCCACAGCGTCCCTGGTTTATGGAAGTTACCAGAGTCGGCTGCAGGGAGCAGGTGGCAGGACTTCCCTTCCTGACTGTTGCCACTGACAGGCCCACAGTTCTTAGAGTTGCTGCACCCAGCGTCACTTCTTCAGTGGCACATTTGCATATATTGTTTAGGGCTATTGTTTTAAAGTGGAGTGAAGGAGGAGACTTGGGGTTCCCGGTTCCAATTATGGACCAAAAACTGAGAACAAGATTACAATCTCTTTCTCCAAAGCACTTCCCTGCTGTTATACAACTCATCCTTTGCATTGATGTTTTTAATCATTTAACAAATATTTATTGACCGCCACTATAGGTTCACCTATATCCAGATATTTAAATAAGATACAACGTTTCTCAAAACAGAAAAAAAAAAAATCCTGGCCCTCACAGAGCTTATATTCCAGAGGGCAGAGATCAACAGTAGTAAATAAAAATAAGTAAAAACATAGAAATAAATAAAAAATAGAAAAAGTAAAATATGCAATATGTGAGAAGGTACTAAGAGCTATGAAAAAAATAAAGACTATGGAAAAAATAAAGAAATGGAAAGGTTTCAGAAGGAAGATCAGGAGTTTATTTTGAACGTGAAATTTAGATACATGTTCGACAAGCAGAGATCACCCAAGCAGAGATTCGTGTAGGCAGTTGGATAAGCAAGTCTGAAAGCCAGGAGATAGATCTGGGCTAAAAATGTAAATTTGGGAGTTATTTCCATAAAGATGATATTGAAAGCCATGAGACTGCATGACAGCAGCAAGATGGAGCATGAATAAAAAACGAAAGTCTAAGGCCGGGCGCGGTGGCTCACGCCTGTAATCCCAGCACTCTGGGAGGCCGAGGCAGGAGGATTGCCTGAGCTCAGGAGTTCAAGATCAGCCTGAGCAAGAGTGAGATCCTGTCTCTACTAAAAATAGAAAAAATTAGCCAAGCATGATGGTGCATGCCTGTAGTCCCAGCTACTAGGGAGGGTGAGGCAGGAGGATCTCTTGAGCCCAGGAGTTTGAGGTTGCTGTGAGTGATGCTGACGCCATTGCACTCTAGCCCAGGGGACAGAGCGAGACTCTGTCTCAAAAAAAAGGATTCTGATCTCCAGAGTGAGTGCATTAAGTAGGCAGCAGCCTCCAAACATTCACAAATGGATAC
This sequence comes from Mirza zaza, assembly GCA_008750895.1. Taxonomy (NCBI): domain Eukaryota; kingdom Metazoa; phylum Chordata; class Mammalia; order Primates; family Cheirogaleidae; genus Mirza; species Mirza zaza. The sequence continues at coordinate 98,595 of VSMD01046664.1, read as the reverse complement.
AGATAAACAGAGACACTGTCCCTGATTCCTTTCTCTTCTTAGTCAAAAATACCTAAATTCATTTAATCAGGCCCCAGGATTTAATGCCTATATATACCTTTTTTTCAAACACTTACTAGAAAGTTCCTTTAAATACAGGATTTAAATTAAAAAAAAAAAATCAAAGCTGCCTATCACAAATCACACTATGGACTTCCCCAATACATGAAACTGGACTCTAAAAACAAGCAAAATCAGCCCAGAGAGAAAATAAAAATACTGAAGATATATTAATCAGTGGTATATGATTAATTTGCTTTGCATGGAGAATAGCTGAGTGCACTAGATTGAGTACAATGCAAATTAGTGTTTTCAGCACCACGCGACTCCCTCCTTTTCTCCCAGCAGCTGCCTTGCGAGTCCCTGCCCTACTTCTCCAACCCTGGTCCTCACCATGTTTAAGGTTCATAAAGAATAAGGCCCTGAGCCTCTAACCCAGTTGCCCTAGGTCTGATTATTTTTACAACTAAGCATTCACTTAACTACCCTCAAAAAGTAATATATAATACGGTCTGGGCAAAAGTGTACTTTAAATGATCTCTGAATGACCTTCTATTCTAAATTATTCAAAAATAGCAAAACCTTGAGGGGCAGATGAAAAAGTAGTTATAGCAATAGGGAACTATGATGACTAAAAAATAAGAACTTATCAAGAAGCATTTTTAACATTAGTTTCATTAGCACTCCAAAATACCTAGAGTTAGAGCAATGCCCAAAACCAGATATTCGGCTCATGTGAAATACATTAATTTTGAGTTTTACTTCTCTGGTTTGAAACAAGAAGTTTACTTTTGTTTTTTTTTTTTAGAAATGTAAAGCCTATGGTAGCTCTAATTTGCTCTGAGGAGTCTATGCCTCTTGCATATGAAATTTTCATTCAAGCAACTTAATTTCCAAATAATTTCACACAGAATCTAATTGAATTGAATATGAGCTTATAAGGTATTACACAAGAGATAGATTTTAGTAGTTAATGAGAAAGGCTTGAGAATTTATATCCTGAGTTCAAATAAAGGTAAAAGGAATGCTATACCATTAAATAACAATAAAAGCAATTTAAAATACTTTTATCTTGAGAAAAGTTTATTTTAGAATTAAATATTCAAGTGTTTAAAAGCAAGTCAAGTGCGAGGATTTGGCGCAGATTTCTGGCAGTAACTTAGTGTTCAGTGTTATTAAAACGCCTTCAATCTTGACATGAACCTTGGGCTCAGTCTGTTCCAAGCCACAGGCTTCAGCCCTAAATTTAAAACCTGAAAAATGTGTTTGGGGAAGGACTGAAATTTAGAGCAAGGGATAAGAGTGATTAAATTAACAACCTGAATAACAGATCGAAATATTGTTTATAAATCAAATTTAGCCTCTGTCCTTGAAATGTTTATCTAGAATTGTGAAATTCATAGAATCGCCACTAGGGGGTGCTGCTGATAAACCAACAACGGCCCTTTCCTGGCCAGCCAGAAAACACACAACTGAGCAATCAATCTCCCTCTGTCTGGGCTAGTGCAGTATCAACACGAACTCAGACAATACACAACAGGAGAGGAGCGATTTTAAAATAAGGATGTGTCAAATAACATATATCCACAAAACGGAGCCTCAAACATAAAAACAAGTTATCAAAAGGCCAACAGAAGGAAATATCAGGCCTTTATTTCCCCTTATTTTCTCATCACAGATTCAGTTGTTTTAAAAAGCGGCCTTTGCTTCTTTCCAAGACGGCATTAAACTTGGGATATATTTACTCTTCATTCTCTATGGGGAACAATCCGCCTCAAAAACAACTCAAAAGCTGAGTATCCCAGGGGAGTCTTTCCTGCGGACCTCAGCCAGCCTCCAATTGCAGGACACATTGCATCAGTTAAAAGTGCTGTCTTTAAACATCACATTCTCAAGGGCTGAGTAAAAAAAAAAACAAAAGCAAATAAACAAAAGTCCTTACTCTTGAATGTTTAAAATGCAAATCGGGTTTTGGAATTCTGAGTCAGGCCTTGCTGTGCTCAGAATTAATTCCACTATTTTTAACTTCCCTCCAGTGAAGTCACCAAAGAAAGAGTTGTTGAAACTTTAGGACTAAAAGTTATAAGCAGTTTTGTTATTCAGCTTAAAAGCTTTCCATGTGAATGACAATACCAAAAAAACCAGGAAGCTTCTCTCACAGTACTAAGGTTTTTGTCTTTCCGATAAAAGCATTTATTCGATTAATGAGACCTGCGATACCTTGACTCGATTATTTCTCAATAATTGTTTTCGAAATGAATTTTGAAAAGTTGTTTTCTTCACTTTTGCTACCCTAACGTATTACGCTCAAATTCACTGCAATTTAGCTGTTTTGGAATGCTTTTTTCCCCCTGCTGCTCTGAACTTTAATGAACAAAGCATTCTTTAAATAACAATAACATGAAACGGGCAACAAGGCCTGGCATGCAGTAGAAGCTTCCAGTACTCCCAGCATGCTTCCTCTCTCATGGGGAAGAACACCCTCTCCTTTGCTTACACACAAGAATGACTTTATCCATGGATGATGTGGCTACCTGTCTCCACGCTGTGATGTAGAGATCTGGAAGGTTCTCCCACCCAGGGGATCTTCCATGCTGACGCCTGACATTCCCCCCGCCCCCCCGACTGTGCCTCGTATGTGTTGTGCTGTGTGAGGCACTGAGTGACCACAGGTGATGCATAAGTCGAGGTCCTTAATTACAGCCGCTTACATAAAATGAAGCCTGTGCAACACTGAGCTTGTACATAGGACATGTGTGATCAAACACGCAGTTGGGTGGCACAGAGCACCTGACCCGAGGCAGCATGGCAGGGGAAGGGTTCGACCTCATAGTTAGACTCATACGGTGGGTTGAATAGTCCCCCCTAGAAAGATATCTTCAAGTCCTAACTCCCAGTGCCTGTAAATGTGACCTTATTTGGAAATAGGGTCTTTGCAGACACGGCTAAGGACCTCGGGATGAGAACGTTCTGGATTGAAAGTGGGACCTAGGCCGGGCGCGGTGGCTCACGCCTGTAATCCTAGCACTCTGGGAGGCCGAGGCAGGAGGATTGCTCCAGGTCAGGAGTTTGAAACCAGCCTGAGCAAGAGTGAGACCCCGTCTCTACTATAAAAATAGAAAGAAATTAATTGGCCAACTAATATATATAGAAAAAATGAGCCTGCCATGGTGGCGCATGCCTGTAGTCCCAGCTACTCGGGAGGCTGAGGCAGGAGGATCGCTTGAGCCCAGGAGTTTGAGGTTGCTGTGAGCTAGGCTGACGCCACGGCACTCACTCTAGCCTGGGCAACAGAGTGAGACTCTGTCTCAAAAAAAAAAAAAGAAAGAAAGAAAGTGAGACCTAAATCCAGTGACTTGTGTCCTTATAAGAGAAAAGAGAGGGAGATTAGACACAGATGAAAGCAGAGGAAAAGCCAGGTGAAGACAGAGGCAGGGATTGGAGCGATACAACCACAGACAAGGGACGCCAAGGGTTGCCAGCTACCGCCAGAAGCAGCTGCAGAAGGGAGAGGCACGGAACAGATTCTCCCTCTGAGCCTTCAGACAGAACCACCCTGCCAACACCTGGATTTCAGACTTCTGGTCTCCGGCACCGCGAGATGATCAACCTGTTGTTTGAAGCCACCCAGGTGGTAGCAATTGGTTACATCAGCCCACGGAAACCAACACAGCTGACACGGCTTCAAGTCAATTCCTCACCAGCTCTGTGGCCCAGGGCACCAAACGTTCAACGTCCTCCTCTCTGAAGTTCATAATAGAGAAATCGAAAAACACTTTGGACTGCCATGATCCACTCTCCACCTCTTACAGCCTATGCAACCGTGGGTACGAGGCTTAACACCTTGCGTCTGTCTCCTCGGGCACACAAAGGAGATGAAGATAGCAACGCCGCCTAGGGCTAGTGTGAGAGTTGCAGGAGATGCTGCCCAGCGAGCTCGGGGACAGGGCGCAGTGCCTGGCACACGCAAAGCCCCCGGCCATTGCACACTGCCCGTGCCAAGCTGTTGTCACGGCGACTGCCTGGGGACTGGGTGGAGGGGAAGATCAGGGACGTTTGGGATACCAGAAAACTCTGCCCAGCAGGAAAACTGGAAGTGGCCCGTGACACAACAGTCCCATTGGGATGGGTCACCGAGAAGGAAAGACATCCGGGGTTGGCTCAGGAATATCAGCAAAGAATGGAGGTGAAGGAAGGTACCCAGCGGCCCGAGAACCTGGCCAGGCTGAATTATCGAGAAGGTCAGACCACCAGGATGATGGTAAAATTCACTAGAAATCCTGTGGAGAGTTAAGATGTGATATGACGTAAACACAAGAAGACATTCAGACCTCTGAGTAAGAGAATGACTCACGGAACACGGCTGCTGAGGAAGGGCTGGTGCAGCAGGGTGGCGTAGAGCCTGCTCCTGAGCCTGAGCGGTGAGGGTCCGAGTTCTCTCTGATGCGTGGCTGCCCGGAGCTGCCGTGACACACAGCAGAAACACATTCCAGCGAGTGGAATGGAAACAAGACGACAGCTACAAAAACACAAGCTCGGTTGTTTATTGTTAGACTCAAACACACATAACACTCCTCTGTCAAATGGCCATTTTTAAGCTCTGACTCCCAGCTTCTGCCTCAGCAGCACTGACCCCCGAGCAGCAGCCGGGCAGGGGCTTCTGCAGAGCAGGCGTGAGCCCGGGATGGGGGGCAGAGGGGGCGCCCGGGAAGCCACTGTCGTCTTCAAGGAAGCAGAGGACCAAAGTGGTGACGACGCAGATGGCAGACGGAATCACACATAAGGTGTTTTGAAAAGTAAATGGATACACGGTGAAAATAATCAGCTACGGCTAAATAACAAACAGCTGACCCCTAGGCCTTCTTGAGGTCGATAAAATAGCATCATGTTTCCAGGGGTCCTCAAACTTTTTAAACAGGGGGCCAGTTCACTGTCCCTCAGACCGTCGGAGGGCCGGACTATAAAAAAAACTATGCACAAATTCCTATGCACACTGCACCTATCTTATTTTGAAGTGAAAAAACAAACGGGCAAAAAAAAACACCCGCATGTGGCCCGCGGGCCGTAGTTTGAGGACGCCTGATGTGTAGAAATGGAATAGGAGAAAAGTGCAGTGACTAGGGAGGGAGGCCACAGACTTGGAGCGAACACACTCCGGACACGGTTCCTTCCGCAGTCTGAGGGTTTACAACATCAGGTTGTGTTCTCCTCTCCGAACTGACAAAGAACAAATATTGCCTTGGTGAGCTAGAATTATAGATTGAAAATATCTATGCTGCTAAGTTAAAATAAATATTATAGACTGAAAATAAATATTACCATGATAGAGTAATTATTAGAAGAAAACCTCTTGGTTAAAAAAAAAAAAAAAAAAAAATTAAAGGATTCTCTTGGCCACAGGAGGTCAGTGTTGCTTCAAAACAACGTTAACCTAAATCCCTTTTAGAGGGTATAATGGTCTTTTAAAAATGATTCTATTTTCTTCTTAAAAAAAAAAAAAAAAAAGATTAGTTTCTGATATATCTGATTTTTTAGACTTTACTGAGTGACAGATGGTTACAACATGTGGAAAAATATCAACTTGTTAAAAAATCAACTTGTTAAAAATATATATCTCATGCAAAAATGAACTTGGATCCTCCTCATTCAAAAGCAATACTAGAAATGATGGGAAGGGAGAAAATTTTATACATATATATATATATATATATATATATCAGATAGGATACATGTGTGCAATTCAACTCAGAGCTCAGTGCCAAGGAAAAGTAAGAACAATGCCTTCCATTCCTCACTGTGTGACTGAAGTAGTCAGACACACACACATGACACCTTTTGGTAAAAATACAAAAATTAAAAATGCTGTGCTGTAGGTAGTAACACGGCCTAGGGCTGGCATGAAAATTACACGAGATGCTGCCCAGAGAGATTAGTATTGACTGAATTGTTTGCAATGTCTTCATTCTAAGATTAGGAGAACTGAGTAGTAAAGACATGATGAAAGAAAGGAGAATTGGGAGCACCGTGAACATATGGGTGAAGAAATGACAAGTAAGCCATTGAGAAGATCCTTTGGGATGATTGGGACCAGTGTTTGAGTATATTGTATAATTTAAAATCATCCACATTACCCAAGTTCCAGCTTTATTTGAAACTTTCCGATATTTATTTATTAATTGCTCTGGACAAAGTAATGGATAGATAATGGCAGACAGAGCCCAGCCCTCAGGGGCTGTGTTAAATGAGTGAACAAATTCCTGAACATGCACTTATCCATCTGAAAGAATAGGGCAGAGTGACCAGAGAAGGCACTTCCAAAAAAGTGACATTTAAGCTGAGAGGTGAGGACCATCCAGGCCAAGAGCTGCGGTCAGACTTGAGGCCCTGGAACCCCAAGGCCAGGGTGGCTCGCGCACAGTGAATGAGAGGGAAAGGGAATTGTGGGTTTCAAGAAGTCTGCATGCTACCCCAAATGCAATGGGAAACCACTGGATGAGGGTGGAATCTTGTGATCTAACTCATACTTTAACTGTGTGAATGAATGGAGTAGGAACTCAGCAAGAGGGAAGTGGAAACTCAAATGTGTGTGGGAAGTTAGTGTGGCTGTCCAGGAAGATGGTATCTAGGAATATGCAAGTAACAGATTCAAGATATTTAGAGGTAGAAACAGCAAGTCTTATTGGTGGGGGTCAGACGAGAAGAGTCAGTAATTTTGCTTACTTTTGTATGTGTATATGTGTGTGTGTACACGTGTGCTTCCACTGCTGAAAACTAGTTCCCACAAAAAAAAATACTAACTTTTCCTCTAAAAAGTAAAATTATTAAATGATCAAAGAAGTATCAAATAATAATAAATCATTGTGTTGAGAAAGGGCCAAGATGTTGGAATAGAAGCAGCTTGCACACACCGCAGTCACGGAGAGGATTGAAAGTGGCAAGTGGACTTTCACCTTCAGACCAATCATCAGGAGAGAGCCCTGGGAATGAACAGAGAGGTGACAGGAGGCTCACAAAGTGAAGGAGAGGGAAGAGAGGCAACTCGCCCTGCAGGATTGGAGGTACACAGGGAGGCAGCCCACACGTGGGGAAGGGACAGAGGAGGGAATCCCTGGCTCCATACTCTCCCTCCCCGGGGGATATTGCTATCTGAGCTGTGGGAGGGACCCTCCACCACAGCAGGCTGTAGTACTGGCAGAGGGAGCTAACTGGAGTCTGTCCGTGCAGCAGCATTGCTCTGGAAAGAAGGCACAGAAAGGACCCACTGGACTGTGAATGCTGGGTGCTGTGACTGGTGCCACTTTGAGATCCCAGGCTAGGAGCACTGCATCTACCTAGGGGTCAGATCTGTTGCTTTTGCCTCTCATTGCCCTTGCAGGGCCAGGGAGGAAGCAGGGAGGATGGGCCCTCTTGCATGTCCCATGGGTAGGAGCTGCATGCCCACCATTGCCAAGGGACCTGGATGAGGTAAATGCTTGAGCCACTGCAGGCCAACAAACACCACTACCTGCAGACTTAAGTGGGGCAGCACTTAAGCCATCGCAGGCAGAAAAACGCCACCAACTATAGACAAGGGAAGCTTGATGCTCACTCCTAAAAGGGCCAACAAATTATACCACCATAGATCTGAGTGGGCAGTGCTCAAGCTGACGCAAGCCAACAATCATCACCACCTACAGACACAGGCAGGGAAGCACTGAAGCCTTCCTGAGAAACAATCCTCTCTGCTGATAGAACTAGGTGGGGCAATCACACGCTCTGCAGCCTGTGGACCACCCATGAAAAACACAGGAAAATGGAGAGATGTGACATACAAGATAGCAGCAATGATAACCACTCAGTGTATCCTTCCCTCTCCTGCCAGGTCAGTCTTCTGGAGTAGGACTCAAGAGCACCATCCATGAACCTCTCCCTCTCTTCACTGAGTAGGAGAGCTCCCAGCAGAGGAGAACAGGTGCACTGCAAACTTATCTGTCTTAAGCTGAAAGAAGAGGTTTCAGATGAAAAAGAACCAGCATAAGAACTCAGGAAACATGAAAAAACAGGCTATCTCGAGAATCACAAATGATCACAATAGTTCTCCGGTTCTCCAGTACTGGATTCTAACCAAAAGGAAATTGTTGAAATGTCAGATATGGAATTCAGAATACAGATGGCAAGAAAGGCCAATGGGATTCATGAGAAAGTTGAAAATCAACACAAAGAAACCAAATAAAAATAAAAATAATAATAATAATTCAGGACATGAATGCAATATTCACTAAAAAGAGACAGATAACATATGAAAATATATAACAAAACATAAAGAAATGAAAGGGTCATTTAGAGAAGGGAGGGGTCCATGGGAAATATACATAACCTTAACATTTGTACCCCATAATATGCTGAAATTAAAAAAATGGAAAAAATAGTCATTTAGGAAATTTTAAAATACAGTAGAAAGACTAGACCAAGCAGACAAAAGAATTCCAGAGCTTGAAGACAAAGCTTTCAAATTAACCCAGCTCAGCCAAAAATGAAGAAAAAAGAATCAAGAATGAACAATCACTCTGAGAAATATGGGACTATGTACTAAAAGATAAGAGTCATAGGTATCACTGAGGAAGAAGAAGAAATGGCAAAAAGCATAGAAAACCTATTTGAGGGAATATTAGAAAATTTCTCAGGTATCACTAGAGATTTAGACATCCAGAAATAAGATGGAAATCAAACACCTGGAAGATTCAAGACAAATAAAAAAATCAGCAAGTCACTCAGTCATAAGTCTGGCCAAAGCAGAAGTGAAGGAGAAAATGCTACAAGCTACAATGAAAAAAGCATCATATAACTACAAAGGAAAACCCACTGGATTAATGGTAGACTTCTCAGCAAAAACCTTACTAGCCAGAGGGATTGGAGTCCCATTTTTACTCTCCTGAAACAGAGTAACTATCAGCCAAGAATGTTGTATCCTGCAACTAAGTTTCATAAATGAAGGAGAAATAAAGTCTATCCCAGACAAGCAAACACAAAGAGAATTTGTCACTGTTAGACCTGCCCTACAGGAAATGCTTAAAAGTGCTCTTGACATGGAACAGAAAATCAATGCTGACCAGTAAAAAAACACTCAAAAAAAACTTACAGCTCCTATAAAATAGTAACACAAAGGAGAAAAAAACAACAATGTAACAATCAATGTGATGACTAGACAGTATCTCATGTATCAATACTAACATTGAATATAAACTGTCTTAATGCCCCTACTGAAAAGATATAGATTGACAGAATGGATTTTCTTAAAACCAAATATATACTGTCTTTAAGAAACCCATTTAACTCACAAAGATTCTCATAGAGTCAAGGAAAAGGAGTGGAAAAAAATATTCTGCACAAATGGAAACCAAAAGTGAGCATGAGTAACTATTCTCATATCAGACAAAATAGACTTTAAATCAACAATGGTTTTTTTTTTAAAAAAAAAAAAAAAAGACAAAGATGGTCATTATATAATGATAAAGGGATAAATTCAACAAAAAGATATAACAATCAAAAATATATATGTGCATAACATAGGAGCTTCCAGACTCAAAACAAATTCTACTAGATCTAAGGAAAAAAAATGAATAATAACATCAAAATAGCCAGGGACTTCAATGCTCCTTTGATAGATCTGGACAGATCATTGAAGCAAAAAATCAGCAAAGAAACATTGGACTTAAATGAGACTCTAGAACAAATAGACCTAACAGACATTGATAGAATGTTCTACCCCCAAAACCGCAGAATATATATTGTTCTCATCAGCACATAGAACATTTTCCAAGATAGATCATACATGTTCTCACTTATAAGTGGGAGCTAAACAAAGGGTATATATGGTCATAAAGTGGTGTAATGAACATTGAAAACTAAGAAAGGGAGAAGTTGTGAATGGGGTGAGGGATAAAAATTTACCTATCAGGTAAGATGTACACTATTCTGGTGACAGGTACTCTAAAATTCCTCACTTTAGCATTATAACTATTCATCCATGTAACAAAAAACACTGTATTCCCTAAATTTTTTACAAAATCATTGTGTCAATTTATGTACCTAAAATAATGACTTTTTAATGATAATAAAAGTAAATGCACATTCAGCCAATTACTTTTAAATTGAAAATTTAACAAAGAAAAAATTAAAAGATGATTATTCCCTTGACATCTGATTTTATTAAAATATTCATTATTCAAAGTCTCTGTTGATGTTTTTTCCTCTTAGAAATATTCATAGAAAATGACTACATTGAACTCAAAAATATTCACTTCCAAATCTATAAATTAAAGTCAAATTTCATTTTCATTCTACAGGAGCATTTTCAACAATATGCAAGCAGTGTGATAACAGTATCTACCTCAGTCAGGCAACCAACGGGAGAAATGATGGGTCTGTGGATACTTCTAAATCTTATTTAAAGTACAAGGACTAAAATACTCATAATAGGCAAAGCTGCTATCCTAAATTAATTCTGGACTTTCTAATGAAAATGGAGGTTACCTGGGCAAGCTGGTTTTCATCTAGCATAACCAGATTATCAACTCTTAGGAATACAGTCTTAAGTGAATAGATTTCAAAAGTGTTCCTGGTAGCTGCCAGGTGGAGACTTCACTTGTGGGGAATTGGGAAATATTTTTAAATTATAGAATGTACTGATAAAAAGGCAGTTAACCATAATGACTACAACTTTCCTGTAAAAGAGTTTCCCGCAAACAACAAACAAGGGACTGGGCAGTCTGTATTAAGTGCCGGAGGCATGTTTACAACCACACTGCCTTTAAACTTGGTAAGCAAAATATTTACCTGGATTTGTCTTTGTAAGACTTTCCTGTACCTTGTAAAATGCCTTGTCCCCATCACTGTCTCTTGTAAGGAACAGCCCAAGAATCCTTCACTCTTCTCATTCCTGATTATTGTCAGAGCAAAGCAAAATAATGGTTATAAAGTGTTTTGAAAAAATAAAAAGTGTGATACAAATGCAAAACAACATTATAATTAGTTATAATTTTCTTTTATGACTCATCTGTTACATTTTATCATAGCTATAGACCTTATCATCTACGTGGAGAATATCACATAATTATAATTTTATATAACAGTATGACATCATTTATTGTTAGTTCTCAATAAAGAAATGAATACTAAAATCTCCTTAAGAGATTTTTTAATTTACAACTATTTTGGCTTCATCCCAAGTCCTTAAATTTGACTTTCTAAGGATGGGATCAAAGCATACATATTTTTACAACTTGCTAGGTGATTCTGGTGTGCACCCCAGTTTAAGAATTACCGCTTTACTTTGATGAATATCAGGGAAGAATACATCTGTAGTTACCACATAATTTATATTAATATTAGGCCAATATATAAACTGAGATTTCAAAAAGATAATAATCCTTGTAAATTAGCAAGTTAAGAAACCCAAATCATTTGCCAATTAATCCATACCTCTTTGGGGATTTAAAATTTTTTAAAAAGCCATGCCATACAGACCATATTTCTCTGCTGCTTCTCCCTCTCATTGCTATAGTATCTCTGTTCCTCCTTGAAACTGGAATCTCCTGATGACACCTCACCCGTAATCAAGAACATATCCCCCAATCTACCAGTGTGGCGACATCCTTATCTCTGGCTCCTTTCCAATGCTTTGGCTGTGGTCTGAAAGCTCCTGCTGCCATTGGTGCCCTTTTCCATGGGTGCCAGTTAAGAACCCCTGGGCCAATGCCCCAGGGCACCGAGTCCTCACCTGGGGCCAAAGTCACAGCTCTGCACTGGCACTGTCAGTGGGAGAGCTCAGTGTGCTGGGCCCTCAGTGCACACAACACTGCAACATACTGTGTTACCCAGCAATGTGGAGGGAATCCCTACACACACACATACACACACATACACACACACACACGAAACCCTTGAGGTCACGCTGATATATTGGTTCTCATAACTGTGTTTCCCTGTCCTCCCAATGGCCTATCCCAGATTTTTGTAAAATTAGATTTGTATCTGTTTTCAGTCCCCAGCCTTGAGAACCTCACATGGAAGACAGATATGTATAGGGGAGGCAGGAGGTCAGAGACCAGGGCGAGGAGAGCTGAGACAGAGGGCCGGGTGACAGCGGACAGCTCCATCCAACATTCTCTATGAATCTGGGGCATTTCTATCACACGTGTTGGGCTCACCTCTCTCCTCCCTAATTGTCAGGAGCTGCACATTAAAAAAGGCCACTCCCACGGGTTTGGCAGAGATGCTTGAAGTCTAGCACGACCGTGGCATAGGCTCAGGCTGTGACCTCACCCCTACGAATGTCATCCTCTGAGTCCTCTGTTTGCTGTGAGAGAGGAAGTGACAGATCAGTAATAAAAAAAAAAATCCTTGTTTTATTTACATACATTTTACATATAAAACATACGGTTTAGTTCTTAAGGTGTACAAACAATTGTTCCAATGTCTATCTTTTTATTTTTCATAAAAATGTGATAAGTCTAGAGAGTTATTCTTTCCTTCCTTCCTCCACCCATGGACAACTTTATTATGGGGTCAAAACAATCTGACCACCCGGCGGGTCTGTTAAGAAAGCATGTCAGTAAAGCCTTCTTGGTCAAAGCTGATCTTTCCCAGGGTGACCGTGTTTCCTGGTTTTGTCATATGGTGTGTACCTCTGTCAGGCACTACTGGTCAATCAAAGTCTTTGTGCTTATTCCTGATTCCTGTAGAAGAAGCAAACTCCAGGGTAACATCTCACGAATGCAGAGTGGGAGAGGCTGAGGCTTCCTATTGTAGACAAGCCTCAGAAATGCCTCTGGACTTACACATCTGTCTTAATATGTTTGAATCAGGCTCACCCCATTACATAACTGGCGTCATTTACCAGGCTGTGACACTTATACAAGCACTCATTTTAGATTAGGGAGAAGAGAGAAAGAGAATTATAATTTTGTTAGGGGACTCATACCACGGGCTGAGAAAGAATTATTGACTCAAAGATTAAGACAGGTTTTAAAGCAAGGAATTTATTTTACTTTCCAAGGGAGGAAAGGGCATGGCATGAAAGGAAGAAGAAATGCCAGCACCAAGAATGAGTGGCTTGGGCTTTTATTGGGGTTATAGAGAGCAGAGCAGTTGTTGCTGCAAAATGATAATGGAAGGCAGTTGTTTTCTGTCATTTAAGGCTGGTTTTATCTGGCTCTTCAGTCTGGCTCCTCAGAATGAGGTTTGGCAGGTGCTGAGGGGGCTAGCTGCCCTTTTCTGTCTGCTTAGTGCTTTTAGAGTTCTGCAAAACAAGCTCTAAAAAATAAAAAGCAAGTTAAGCCACAGGTGGTCAAGCAAGAAGCAAGTGATGGGGGGCCAGTACGCCACTGTGTGCGGTGATGTTTTTATGTTGGGTGATTTACTAGCAATGCCATCCTTTCAGTGCCCCCTTCCTTTGGTTAGAATTGTTAATCTTATCAATGTACTTGGAGACGGGGGTGTTGGGACAATGGTCAGTTCTTCCTTAACTACTTCCTGCTGACTTAGGGCCGTAGAGTTGTCTCTACTTAAGAGTCCAGTGGAGGCCGGGCGCGGTGGCTCACGCCTGTTATCCTAGCACTCTGGGCTAAGGAAGGTGGATCGCTCAAGGTTAGAAGTTCGAAACCAGCCTGAGCAAGAGCAAGACCCTGTCTCTACTAAAAATAGAAAGAAATTAATTGGCCAACTAAAATATATATATAGAAAAAATTAGCCGGGCATGGTGGTGCATGCCTGTAGTCCCAGCTACTCGGGAGGCTTAGGCAGAAGGATTGCTTGAGCCCAGGAGTTTGAGGTTGCTATGAGCTAGGTTGACACCATGGCACTCACTCTAGCCTGGGCAACAGAGTGAGACTCTGTCTCAAAAAAAAAAAAAAAAAAAAAAAAAAAAAGAGTCCAGTTGAAGGTCGTGAAGAGAAAGAAGCTGAAATTGGACAGTTTTAGAAGTCTGACTAGAAGGTGGGATAGGGATTTTGTCAGAGGGAAATGGGAAGGGCTTGAATTTGGTTTTGTATGAATGCATTAAATAGCAAAATATGAAAAAAATGCAGAGTTTGAAAATGAGTGCTAAAAGGAAAGCTTCTAGGTGTCCTAAGTCCCTGATGGACTTTTTGGATGGTTCTGCTTGGTCATCATTATAAACCATGAATATTTCCTTATGTATCACTTGGTTCACATGTAAGAATTTCTCAATGGTCGATACCCAAAAGTACAACTTCTGCATCTTGGGCAGGTATACTTCTAAAATTACTATATTACCCTATTGTTTTCCCTAGTGGACATAACAGTTTATCTTCCCTTCTGTAATAAAAGCAGTCAAGTTTGTCCATGTCTTTCTCAACTTTTGTTATTATTAGAATTGGGATTTTTTGCTTATCTCATGGATGTGAAATGGTTTAATTTCATTGTTTGGTTTAATTATTATTTCTCAGATTAACAGTGAGATTGAGCATCTTGTCAAATATTTACTGATCATTGTGTTTCTCTTCCATGAATTGTGTGTTTGTATCCTCTTTTATTGGATTGTTTACCTTTTCCTTATTTATTTATCACCCTTTGTGGATTCTTGACTCTTTCTTTGAGTTGAGTATTGCATATATTATTTATCAGTTTGTCATTTTGTTTACGGTGTCTTTGTTTAATGGAAGTCTTAAAAAATGTTTCTAATCAATTATACCTGTATTTTATCATTTGTTCATATAAATAAATATTTTTTAGGAAATACTTTTTTACCATAAAATCACAAGTTTTGCTCTTACAGTTCTTTGAAATGTTTTAATGGATTTGATTTTCATGCCTAGGTTTTTAATAGATTTTAAATTATTCCTGTATATGTTGTGAGTGAGGGATAGAATATTTTCCACGTGGATGACCAACTGTCTCATATTTATTGAAAAGACTAGTATGGTGTGGGCTCTCTGAAGCATTGGTCTGGTTGGCTAATACTTCAGAGCCCTGAATCCTGCAACAAACACAATCTCCTAATTGACTAAGGTTTTGTAATAATTCTTATTATCTGATAGGCAAGGTCATATTGTCATTATCTTACATTTAATAAGTCCTAGCCTCTGTGCAAGCTGTTATTAAGTATCTATAGTGTTGTTCATACCTCTCCCAGCCCTCTTCAAATTGGCTCCAAGTCAGACGTTCTCCATGCTTACCTAACTCATGTCTGAATATTTGCAGCAGTTCTTCTCCACTAGTTTACTTGTTTTGGATAATTTTTTCCTCATTAAGAACACCACTACTACTCTGATAATGACAATATTATCTCTATATATTAAAGACTAATCAAACACAGAAATATGGAAGCAAAGACTGTGAATAAACAATAAGACTTCCTCATGATGTTTGTTGTGTTTCTAGCAAACAACTTTCCTCACAGGTGTTTTTTTTTTTTTATTTGAGACAGAGTCTCACTTTATTGCCCAGGCTAGAGTGAGTGCCGTGGCGGCAGCCTAGCTCACAGCAACCTCAAACTCCTGGGCTCAAGCAATCCTGCTGCCTCAGCCTCCCGAGTAGCTGGGACTACAGGCATGTGCCACCATGCCCGGCTAATTTTTTCTATATATTAGTTGGCCAATTAATTTCTTTCTATTTATAGTAGAGATGAGGTCTCGCTCTTGCTCAGGCTGGTCTCGAACTCCTGAGCTCAAACGATCCGCCCACCTCGGCCTCCCAGAGCGCTAGGATTACAGGCGTGAGCCACCGCGCCCGGCCTTCATAGGTGTTTTAAATCATGTTTTATCTCTAAAATAATGAGTACTCCCATCTCCTTTGAGAATATGCCCCCCTGTCCAAAGGAATTGTGGCATTACCAAGTTGATGGGCTGAGACTTATTTCCCTGGGGGTGACCTGACGATAACAGAATAACTGCATTAGCACAATATCCTTGAAAGCACTAATGTTTTCAAATATTCTTTTAAAATTCCCTAACCAAAAATAATGGTGACTATGATTATTCCTGGCCACCTCTAATGTGTGGTTACTGTCCCTTCTATACCCAGCCATATAATATCAAGACAACTTACTGAAATATAATTACTGATGTTTCAAAAACTAAAAGACTAAGGTAAAGCTATGGTAGTTTTGGTAAGCACTATTTTAGGTGATGGAAAAACCAAAGAGTTAATAATTATAAAAGGAACACAATTATTTTTAAAAATTAAAATAATCTCTGAGAATAACCATGATTAACAGTATAGGCTCTGGAATCAGAGGACTTTGATGTGATTCCTAGTTCTTCCATGTGACACTAAACAAGTTCGTTTTACAAGCCTGAGTTACAACATTGGGATAATAACAGTAGCTACCCTCACAAGATTGACATAGACATAAAAAATAATAAGTAGGCATTCAATATATCATAGTGTTTTAGTCAGCTCAGGCTGCCATAACAAAATATCATAGATTGGATGGCTTAAACAACAAAAACTTATTTCTCACAGTTCTGTAGGCTGGAAATCCAAGACCAAGGTTCCAACAAGGTTAGGTTTCACTCCGAGACCTCTTCTCTCTGGCTGCAGATGGCAGCTTCTCCCTGTGTGCTAACATGATCTCTTCTTTGTGTGCACATTGGGAAAGAGAGAGAGGGCTCTGTGGCGTCACAAGGACACTATTCTCATCCAATCAGGACACCCTCTGATCTCAGCTAACCTTAACTATCTCCAATTATGGCCACATAAAGTGTTTTTCTTTAATGCATCAATTTTGGGGAGACACAATTCAGTCCATAGCACTTAGGTAATATTAATATTAGATATTTTACAGCAGCCATAGTACTTCTTTTATACATGTTTGTTGTTTTTATTGGCCAAATAGAGAAAAACATGATCCCTATGCTGTGATTTGCATTGCATGAAAATTATATTGATAGGTGTAACCAAAATAAAGAAAATCTTATGTTTGCTTTTCTACAAAGTTGTAACTAAAGGTACATAGAATTTTTCATTTTGCTTTTTCATGGAACAAAGTTTAATCACTGTTTTCAATGTTCCTACAAAGTAGTTATAATTGCCACTGGCATATGGCTTTGCAATGTTTTAAGAAGTAAACACCATGTTCAGCACACAAGAAGAATGCAATAAACATTCAAATAATGAATTGTAACATTATCAAAACATGGGACTACAGTTGGAATAGTAAAAAGGATGTCCTAGTAATATACTAAAAAATTTTAAGTGCTTACCTGAGAATATCCCTCAATAAAAGATATTTATTGGGGTTTCTGCATGACAATCAGTGACCAGATGCCTATAATTTTGGAAAAAGATTATTCTACAAGAAAAAGATTCCCAAAGCAACACTTAATCTTAAAAAGAATGATAAATTAAAGTTTCTCTCTAAAAGATCCATACTGCAAATTTATAATACAGCCTGAAACAACATGAACTAAGTGATCTCTGTTTTTTTAAAAAAACAACCATTTTTTCCTATATAATAGTACTTTCATAGTGCAGAAAATGTAGATAATAAAATTTATAAAAATAATGTAAAGCAACTGTAACATTACCACCTCACTAGAACCATAATTAATTTAATCATATTGTATAACATCTCAGTCTGTTCGTCTCTGTGTATGTGTGTGTGTGCGTGTGTGTATATGTATTATTTTTAACTCAGCCTTCAATGCATGCCTTAGTCCATTTTCTGTTGCTATACCAATTTACCACCAACTGAGTAATTTATAAAGAAATGTTTATTTAAGTCACGATTCTGGAGGCTGGGTAGTCCAAGAGCATGGCGCTGGCAATCTGGTGAGGGCCTTCTTGCTGCGTCATGACACGGTGGTGGGTATCACATGGTGAGAGGGCAAGAGCAAGAGAGCCAGAGAGAGCTTACTTTTATAACAAAGCCACTCTCGTGATAACAAACCCACTCCCACAATAGTGATATCAATCCATTCATCAAAGTAGAGCCCTTGCTAATCCATTAACCCATTCCTGGGGGAAGAGGGATTAAATTTCCAACACATGAACTTTTAGGGAACACATTCACACCATAGCAGTGTAGTACTTACAAAACTAGATGTTTTTCACTTAACAAAGTTATATTAGTTTTCTATTGTTGTTATAACAAATTGCCACAAATTTGGTGACTTAAAACACACAAATGTATTACCTTCACAGTTCTGGAGATCAGAAGTCTGAAATGGATCTCAGTTGGTTAAAATCAAGGTGTCAACAGGGTTGTGGGGGATTTTTTAGGTGGCTCTAAGGAAAAAGTCATTTTTTCTTACCTTTTCCAGCTTATAGAGGCTGCCCAGATTCCTTGACTTGTAGCCACTTCCATCTTCAAAGCCAGCAATAAGTCAATCAAGTTGTTCTCACCTTGCATCACTCTGAGTCGAATTCTCCCATCTCCCTCTTATACTTATAAAGACCCTTGTGATTACACTGAGCCTACCCAGATACTCCAGAATAATCTCTCATTTTCATAGTCAACTGATGAGCAACTTTAATTCCATCTGCACCCTTAATTCCTCTTTGCCATGTAACAGAACATATTCCCATGTTCCAGGAAGAGATGAGGGGTTATTCTACCTACCACAAATGCATCCTGAGTATCCTTTGCATTTTTAATATTCATCTATCTGTACCATCCTTTTTAATAGCTACAGGGAATTTTACTGTATGGATATACCATAACTTATTGTACAATTTTCTTACTATGAAGACACTTAAATTGTTTCCATTTGCAATTCCTGAGCAGTAAAAAATATATATATATAAGTTATACTTTGATATACTGTTATCCATATTTACATAGCAAGCTTCCTGAGAAGACAGTAAATGACAGATCATACCAGTTTACAGTGTTACCATACTTGTGTGATCTGCCATTTCTTCTTCTTTTTTTTTTTTTTTGACAGAGTCTCACTCTGTTGCCTGGGTGAGTGCCGTGGCATCAGCCTAGCTCACAGCAACCTCAAACTACTAGGCTCACATGACCCTCCTGCCTCAGCCTCCCAAGTAGGTGGGACTACAGGCATGCGCCACCACACCCGGCTAATTTTTTATATTTTTAGTAGAAACAGGGTCTCGTTCTTGCTCAGGCTGGTCTCAACCTCCTGAGCTCAAGCAATCCTCCCACCTTGGCCTCCCAGAGTGCTAGGATTATAGGCGTGAGCCACCACATCTGGCCAGATCTGCCATTTCTTGATGCCTTACAGATACTGACCAATATCTTCCTTTTTTTTTTATCTCTGCCAAATTAGTGAGTGGAAAAGTACTTAACATTTTTATTTGCCTTTCTTTGATTTCTACTGAGTTAAATGTTTTTTCACACTTCATGTTAGCCACCCCAGGTTCTTCATTTGTACAATGCACACGGATGGTTGGTGGGCTCTTGCTGAGCATATGATGATATCGGCAATCTTGGCAAAGGGACACTATGGGAGGTGCCTTCACTATTACTGAAACCTCAGAATATTACTGAATCCCCCACACTTCTCCTGCTCTGCAGCATCCTAGGAAAACTCCACCTGCACCCTCTGGCTGTGATGCAATTTCTACAGCCCATTGTCATGAAGACAGTGAAGGTCACCTGGTATCAGGTAAAGGGAGATCTTGTGTAGCAGTTCCTGGGCTCCAGTCTAATCCATTCTGAGTGCCAAACCCTCTCAAAATGACTCTTCCTCTTTCGCCACGTGTACTTTGCATCCTCAAATCTTCAGCCAGTGTGCTGCTGCAGAACCCTTCTTGACAGAAAGTACAGATAGGACAGTGCTTCTAAACGGACAGAGAATTCCTGCTGCCTGGTGTCTGGGCTTGTCAGAACTCTCACCCAGCACATTATAACCAGCCCTTATTTTAGAAGCTGGCCTTGTATTTATATTAGTCATTGTTGTTTAATGCCTTTTGTTTCTTGTTCTTACATGCCTTCCAGAGAAAACCCTAAGTCAGGCGCATGCTGGCACTGCCCGAGTAAGACACAGGCAGGTGTCACCAACATAGAGACTGTTCAGGAGGCTCGATTTGTCAGCTTAGGTAGGGTTAATATATACATGTCATTTTTCTAGCTTCTATGTTCCTTTGTCTCTTTCTCTCTATATTTATTCATCTAAAAAATGGAGAGGGAAAAATTCAGAAATAATTAAAAAACACACACACAATGAGCCTTCTCATTTGGACTGCATCCCAGTGTTAAAACAAACGAAAGAATATTGTGCAAATTTCCAGGAAAATGTCAATAATGACTGGCTGAATTTGAACAAATATCAAGAGACTCCGAAATGTTTAGATCCCAACTAGAGGCAAGCGTTTCATTCTCAGTCAGGGAAGGAAGTCAGGCCACAGCAGGGGAAATGGGACAGCCTGGGTCCCAGCCCTCAGCAGCACCAAGGCTCCTTCATCCCTGTCCCTGTTCGGAGAGCACAGCAGGAGTTGTGATGAATCCTGTTCCTCCGGTCGTAGAGGTTTTGTTTTAGGAGTGACCTCTATTTTGACCATTCTAATAATCCTATAAGTAGGTTTCAAACGCTGGAGTAAGCACACTGTGCCTCAATGTGATGTGTGTGGATGGCATGCTATC
Organism: Mirza zaza; assembly: GCA_008750895.1. Taxonomy (NCBI): domain Eukaryota; kingdom Metazoa; phylum Chordata; class Mammalia; order Primates; family Cheirogaleidae; genus Mirza; species Mirza zaza. The sequence goes on along the minus strand of VSMD01046664.1, from coordinate 78,008 downwards.
AATGTCTGAACGTTGTCTGCCTCTGATTTCCACCATTTCCCCGAAAGAACGTGTTTAGATGGACCTGATATGAACTCTACCCAGTGGCCTCTGTGCACCAGAGGCTGCAGAGCTCAGAGGTTGAGTGTGGATGCTGGAGCCAGACAGCTTGGGGCACCCTGGCCCAGCCACCCACAAGCTATGTGACCCCCTCCCTCTACTTCTGTTTTCTTATCTTAAAATAAAAGAATGATAATGACTTCCTCATGGACCGTTGCAAGAATAAATAAGTCAATACATGTGAAGTGTTTAGAGGGGTGAGCAGTAAATATTAGTTTAACTAATAACGTGAACACACACACAGGCATACTTGATAAAGCCTATTGAATATTGGATCTGTCAGTGGAAAAAAAAAAACAGCAATAAAAATCAGTAGTCTCTCTTGCAATTCAGGAACTAGATGTGCACAAGCAACACAGTTTCACTTTGACTTCCAGACACCACTGACAGACTTGTGGTGCTATTCGAGATAAAAGTCCTGCAGAGGGTAAAATGTTACCCCCCATCTCCCTACCTCTGGCCACAAACACTTACGTGAAACTCTCTAGAATTCAGGAAATGGTCTAAATCTGTGAGCTCAACCCTATTTATATGAGTATTGATTTGAATAAACTGTTAAGATTTAACACATCGATTGTTCAGATTAGAATTAAACAGAGTGACTTTGTTTTACCCAATCTCACGATTATTCCTCATGGCACTTACCATCCACTCTTGTCTTAACAGTCAGTCAATACTGAATACTCTTAGTCCTACCTACTAGATTGGGGTTATCATTAACCTAAGTAGCAGCCTTTAAATGAAAAGCAGGGTGATAATAGTTTCTGTTGTTTTTCTTTTTTTTTGGGGGGGGGGGCCTTCCAGTAAGGACCGGAAGACCTGCTAGACAAATTCTAAAAGAGCTGTTACACTTGATATAGTTTCATTATCTCAATACATAAATCCTTCAACTTAATGCTGCTACCAAAAGCCATCACCACAAGAGAAGTGGCTTCCTCTCCTGGATGTCGTGTCCGGGGACTTGGTCCCCATCTGAAGTCTCTTCTGAGGCAGAAGTTCTCTTCCATTGCACACTTTACCTGTGACAACCATTCCTGAATTCTTATTCTTAGTAGCTGCAGGTCCTAAGAAACGCAAACAGCACAAGCCCACGTTCCCACCTGTGCGGACCTCACGGGGTCTCGCAGGTGAGGCGGGAACATGAGTGGGAGGGAAGGACACAGATGAAGGCAGGGGGCCTGCCCGGCTGGCTCCACAAACACAGTCAGCAGCTCCGACTCGACCGGAGCTTTTCAGCAAGACTCCATGAGAGATAATCCTCCCTTCGCATGGGACAACAACGCATGCCATCTCCACCAGATGGCATGGCCAGTTTACGGAGGTGGACGTGTAAAGAAAACATCCTCCTCACCACTCCTCGCCTTCTCCCCTCGCGCGAGCCTCGAAGCAGCTCGAGCATCCCGGTGGTGGAGAGCCCCCTCGCCTCCTGTTTACGCCGCGGCAACTGTCACTCTTCTCCCCAGAAGAAATTTGCTGTACTCTTCTGAAAGCAATTTAGGAAAATATCACTTCTGGCAAAGGAAATTTGTCTTCCTGTCGTTGCCAGGAGTGCTGGGGAAAAAAGGAAAGAATTTGGGAAGAAAATCAGAGTTTTCTCCCCAAAACCTCAGCCATGACTAAGTGTTGGTACCCCCCTAGGAAGAAGAGTGAGTTCAGTGTTCGGTGACAGCCAGTTGTACCCAGGCCGGGCAGGGCGAAGCCTGGACATCTGGACTGCCTTGTCGGGTCGTAGAGCTGAGGCTGGAGCAAACCCCCTTTCTCTGCATTCTAGTATCTTCTTCCATCTCAAGATGATGATAAAACACATTTATTTACAAAATTTCAAAAGGGAGCTAACTTAGAAAAACTGGCTCACTCCCTAGCGAGGTCTTCGAACACACTTAGCGTTTAGGAGCCGTGTAACCCTGTGAGGTTTGTGAGAGTCTCCTCCCTGCGACAGGGAGCAAAGCTGCCAGGAAATTTCCAGAGCCAGGCCAGCCGACCGCCCGGAAGGAGCGTGTGAATGAATCTCTAGTGCCTCAGAAAGGCGATGGAAACCAGATCTTTGAAAACGACACATTTTACGTTAGAAGGCAATTGGCAGATGATTCAGCAACATGTGATGTCACAGCCTCTGGATGTCTTCTGCAAAAGACCTCTGTCGCTCACGGCAGGTCAGAGGAAGCTGAGCAGAGGGAAATTAACGACAACCACGTCCAGGCTACCACGGAGAGAGGCACCCACTGTGCACCCAGTGCTTTGGCTACTTCAGTTCGTCCTGCAGGCAGCCCTGCGGGTCTCGACTCTGATCATCCCCCTCTGGGACATGGGGCCTGAGGCTCCAGGTTCATGCAAACCAGATACTCACGCCTGAAACACGAAACGGGAGTGAAGCAAGTGTAGACGGAAAGGGATCGGAAGGTGGCAGGAAAGCAAGGAAGTACCAATAAATAGTGTCACATTCCGCCATTACCAGTTGAAGGAAAGTCCATTCAAATGATTAAAGCATCTTATGTGTTCAATATTTCTAAATAAATTAGTTTTTTCTTTTCATACACAACTGGGAGCATAAAAGAGACTAACGACATGACAGTTAGCAAAGGTTCTTGTAACAGCCTTTGGGTGTGTGGATTTGGTGGAGCTACAGTCCCCAGTCACCTGATCAAACACAGCTCCGGGGGTTGCTGCGAAGGAACTGTCCAGACGTGAACCGAGTCCAGGGACAGTGGACTTTGGTTAGGGGAGATTATCCCGGGTAATCTGGATGGGCTTGACCCCTTGGCTCCAGCCCATTCAGGAGGTGCCGGCCTGCCCTGTGGACCCGGCCTTAGCCAGCCGGCTGCATGGTCCCAGGAGCAAATGCCTTGCAATGAGCCTCTTAATGTCCGTCTCCTACCGCTCCTGCTTCTCTGGTGGGTCCCTAACGGATACAGTTCTTACAATGTTAGTTGTAATCAGCACACAAGAATGAACCGGTAGTATACTGTGCGTGTATAAAAGCTAGTACTACAAGGGGTGCTTGCTCTAAAGGGGGTTGAACATTTCCCCTGCATTCTTGTTTACCTGTGAACTTCTTCCCTCTCAGAGGAAGGTCTCAGAGAATCATCTTCCTAAGCTGAAGGAAATGCTAAATGGAAATTCCACTGGAATTATTCTGAACAAATTCTGATCAAGTAGCATCTTAAAATTGCAGAATGTTAAAAGAGAGAGAAAGAGAGGAAGGTATCCCTTCTCTCCGATTTAAAGAACATATTCACACACACACACACACACACACACACATCTATTAGGAAGTAACTACCTAATCCCCATGGATATTTTCATTTATCCAAAGAGCATTAATTGAATGCCAGTAACATCCTAAACACCTTTCAGTTTATGACTTTGGATGTCACTTAACATCTCGGCATTTCAGGTTTCTCATCTGTGAAACAGGGATGCCCAGAGTGCCTGCCTCACAGGACTGACGTGATAATTTAGCTAATATTTCCAGAGTCCTTAGGACAGTGCTGGACACGTGGCATGCGACATGTATTTTGTGGGCTGGGGAGACCGGCAAGGACTTCGCAGAGGAGGTGGTGCCGGAAAGGCCAGGACTGGGGAAGGAACTCAAGGTTCGGTCCCGCATAACGGGGAAGCAGGTTTGAGCAAAGCTTGCAGGCAGGAAGGAGGAAAGCTTGTTATCCTGACTCTGCCACGGATGGTTCCTGCCGGATCCCTGGGGGAGAAACGAGTGCCAGGTTTTGAACAAAGCAAAGTCTGGATGCTACCTCTAAACAACATATTTGAGATGTCTTATAAACTACATGTTATGTTTTTCAAAAGTACTTTGTGGTTAAACAAGTTTGGAAAACAGTGTTAAATAAAAACTAACAGGTATCTTTAAAGCAGTACATCCTGCACAACCTTCATCTGCAACCTGCTGCCACAGCGGCCCAGAGGCAGCGGCCAGAGGTCCCACAGGTGGCAGTTCCCAAAAACGGAGGACAGAATCCTGTCTCTCCAGAGCATCTCCCGGGAAAACTGCTCTGCGGTGCACGCTTCTGCCAACGCTGCTGGTATGAACAATATTTTCTACGTTCTCGATGCTCTGGTAACTGGGGGCCTCGCTGACGGGAGAGGGACATCTCCCTCCGGGCAGCCAGTTCTCAGAGACAGCAAACAGCTGGCCTGGGAGCCCACCCTTCCCGCGCAAACTGATCCGGAGCCCACCCCACACATCCTCCACCTGGCGCCTGCACCCCAGGAGACGATATTCCTCTGCCCCAGTCATCCCACGGCCAGACCCCAGACACCCTGAGACAGACTCCACACCCCAGAGCTCACTGACGTTATTCAAACTCACCAGTCTGAACCCCGCCTGCCTTGCCTTGCTGCAGAAACCAAAATGAAGGCTCCTGCACACGCTTCTCCCTCCTGGGCTGCCTCCCCCCCCCCCCCCCCCCCCCCCCCGCTCCCAGAACTGTTAGTAACAAACTACCTTTCCAATTGCGATTATCTCCCAATCTGCTGGCCTCACCATACCATCCCTGAATAACAACAAAACCTACAATGTAAAACGTCGGTGTGGGCAAGCAAGGGCTGCCAAAGTCATTTAAGCAGAAGAGTAACATCATTCTGTTTTGAAAGCATTCGTCTCGCACATCGTCCTCTGCGCCACATTTTGAATCCCCACAGCAGTGTCAGAACCCTGGGAAGCCCCAAACCCACCTGAAAATTTAATTGAGAAACACAGTGGGGCCTGGGGAGCCTCAACCCCCACCTGTCCGGGGAGAAGTCCCGATCAACCTGATGAGTCTTGGGAGCATCTCAAGGAGGGCTGTCCCCTTAACCTGCCTTGGACACCCTAGGAATGCGGGCCAGACCCAGCAATGTGACAGAGAAGTAGGCAGCTGTAGCTTCTCCACGGTGTTTGGGTGATTCTAGAGCTCTGTGGTGATCAAGACTTGTGATTCACCTAAAACTTTTCAAATGGAGGCACAACAAAGGGATTGGGAAGCTTATCCTATCTCTGAACATTTCATGGCCTCACTATTCTTATCTGAAATATAAGGGGGTTGATTCCATTATTTTGTGAAGTACTTCCCAGCTCTGAAATTCTCTGATCTGAACTACAGAGCTAGTAATTCTAGCAAATTTTATAACCTTGTAAAATCACTCTAAGTTGCAGATATCAGGATTGATATAAAAATTTTCCATCTCTATGTTCTTTTTCTCTTTTCTCTTTTTTTTTCCTATGCTATACCAGTTCACCAAAGTGCACTTCTCTTTTGTGAGTTACAATCACCTCTACTATTTACTGCAAGCCAATTAAAATAAATATTTTACTTTGGAAAAGGAAATGTACTTTTTTCCTAGACGCATGCCAACCTTCATTCCACACCTTGCCCCATCATTTAATCAACCGAGATCCTTATCTGCAGTGGGAAAAGACATTAGGGAATTAATGAGTCACAGCCCCACCCGAGCTCTTTTTCAAGAGCACACAGGCTGCACCCCTGCCCCACACAGGGGAGCACTTGGCAGAACTCTGAATGGGAACTGCAGTGAAAAAAAAAATGAGGAAGTGAATCACAGGGCTTGACCAAGTCTTACTAGTTCTGTCTCCAAATGAAGAAACAATGATAAAACTGATGGTTGTCTGATAAGTAAGAGCCAAGAGTGGGAGACAGAAACATAGTAGCTGAACTCTTCCTACAGAAGTTTGCGACTTGATAGAAAGTGATTTCCTGGACTTCCATGCAAACCAGCTACCTGTCATTTCATCTTTGCTTGGATCTCAGGTTTCTCATACGTACAATGTCAGGTTTGGAACAAGCGATATTTCCGATTAAATGTCTTCTTTAGTCACTAAATACGGAGCTCAACACTGAATCCCTTGACTATGTTGTTTTTCCAATATGGAAAATAGATACGCAGGTATTATAACTAGATTGTAACAAAACTACCAAAGAAGTATGATCACTGCTCAAAGAAATTGCACAGGAAAAACAGAAGTCCTGCAGTCAGAAGCATTAATCCTGCCTAAGCAAGCCAAAATTGGAATGCATGCTAGCACTATTGGAAGGGGAAGAAAGTGAGCAAAGCATAAAACAATTGGCACTTAGCTTGGCCAGAGGATTATTAGTCATGAGAAAGAAAGGCAAGAGCAATAATAAAGTAGAAAAGATTTGCGCCATTACTCAGCAGTGTGAAGAAGCAGGTGTAAATGATAGCAGCCAATGCCGGAAGATGTGGACCGTGTATTTCCTATTTTCTAGACACTCTGGTGCTGAGACAATGTGTCTGTGGAAGCACTCACCTGTTGCAGCCAAATGGTGTTGTAATTATTTCTACACTCCTGCAGAGAAACTACTGTACATATTTGTGCAATTTGTCTTTATTGAACATCTACTTATACATAACTGAATGAATCACTTTAGTACCCAAAGAAATAAATAATTCTTGCTTTTAAGAAGTTTGCTATCAAGGGAGGGAAACAGCTAATGACAAGTCACTACGAGAAGTGCAGTTGCAGATGTATAAATAAAAAGAACAATGAGAAAAAATACTTTCAGCAAAAGTCTTATGCCAAAGGTGAAATCTGAGCTTAACTTTAATGAACAGATACATTTTGATAGGCTAATTGAGAAGAAGAGCATTCTAAGAAGATGGAATGGAGAGGGCAAAGGCATTCCTTAAAATGGTACACAAAACGCTTCCAAATCTGATCTCCGCTTAAGTTTCCTGCTCATAATTACCCCCACCCAGCAAACTTATTGCAGTCTTCCTATTTATTTGCCAAGTTCTCTGGAACCTCAGGACCAGGAACACTTTTCTTCTAAACTTCCTAACCTAGAAAATTCCTACTTTTCCTTTAAAAAAGAAAGTAATTATTTTAGGCTTTGCAGACCATACAGTCTCTCTCATAACTACTCAACTCTGCCGTTACAGTGTGAAAAGAACCATGAACGTTATTTCAACAAATGAGTGTGCTGTGTTGCGATATCACTATTTATAAAAACAGGAAGGGTTGGATTTGGGCCATGGGTCATAGTTTGTCAACCCCTACTTTAGAACATCACTGTCTCCTGGAAGAGGACGGTTTTTCAGTCCCATGAAATGTATGTGTATGTCCTATGCAGTATAACTGTCCCATGTGCTATTGGTTGTTTCATTGAAACTCAAATTTAACTGGGCATCTTGTATTTTATCTGGAAATCCTAATATCCATACATCAGAACTTTCTGTCTTCCTAACAGCAATGTCTAAAATCTAAGTGCTCAATTTCTGGCAAAACATGCACTGCATCTAGCCTTCCTTTAGCTACCTTGTCCCCAACCCTTCATCTTCATTCAATTCACATTCCCCTAGACTATCTGCCCTCCGCTAGTTTGTTAACTAGTTTGTTAGCTAGTTATAGTTAGCTAGTTTGTTTTTCGAGAATAAGAAAGTAATTTTCATTTCCTTAAGGCCTGTTTAAGGAATTAAGGAAGCTTTGTCATGTCAGACACAGAAAATAATAGTCCCAAGATTTCCTCATTCCCTGCTTTGTACTGTTGTGTTAATCTATTAATAAAAGCCAGTCATTTGATCATCTCCTTATAATTCTTCCTGGTGACTCGGGAGCTGTGCTGTCTGTGGTCGGGTTTGCCGTGATAACTTGTCTTAATAGGACAGAAATGTATTAACTAGTTAAACACAGACTGGGGCTGTTTGCAAGCGTCTCCTCATCTGGGTTTTCAGAGTGAACCTCTTGTCTCCAATGTGGAATCAAAGAATTTGCTTTCTAGTAAAGAAATCTTAGACACCAGCTGATTTGGGGGAATTTTTCTCGCTGTGGGATGTGGGGAGAGGGTAAAGAGTAACCTTTGAAAACCCACGGGCCATCGGCCAGCCCCAGCTCTCCAGGCCCTCCCTTCTTCATCGCCTGGTCACAGGTTTGTCGTCTATCTCCTCCTTTTCCACAGGTAACTCGCCCTCTGGCCGGCTAGTCACACCAACACATGTGACTTCTACTTTGAGGGGGCGTTGGTGTTTCAGTTTAATGAGTAACTGCTAAGACACAGCTGCCTTCCGCCCACTCCCACCCACGGCCTCCCCCAGCTGGGCCCCTGTGACATCTTCCTCTTCCTCCTGTGATGATGGTCACAACAGCGATGGCATTTCCCCGAGGTGGGGACATTGCAGGGAGACTTAGGGTGCACCCTGCTCTGGATCACTGTTACCTTTGGTTGCGGGACATAACCAGTGTCGAAATCCAGAGACCACGGACACGAAACACCTGCACGTCCAACGCGTCTGTAAAGCACGAAGCCCACACCGCCTTTGTCCCTGCATCTCCTCGCCCAAGCGCCTCCCGCCGCACCTCTCCATAAGCGCCTTTCAAGTTGCTGGGAGAATATTCTCTCTGAGACACAACCGCTCACCTGCCGCTCCTGTGCTGCCCAGGACCGGCCCCGTGACTAGCGAGGGCAGGATGAATCCAGACGCGTCTCCTCCGTCTCCTCCGTTGGTGCCACCTGCTGCTCCAGCCTGGCCCTCCACGGCCACCCGGTCGACTGCCCGTGCGGCGGCGCTGTCTCGGGGCGCGAGCGTGCTTTCTGCCGGACTCACCGTCCGCTGGAGGGTGAAGAGAGCTGAACAGGGAAACGCGGTCGGTGACGGGAGAGCTGACCGAGGAGCTCGGGAGCACGGGGAACTCCGGGAGGGAGGCGGAGGTGGATGTGGTCGACCTGAAATTCACCCCTAACTGGGTGTCCTCAGCTTTCATTTGGTAAATCTGGCAGCCGAGCGTGTGTGTGTGTGTAACTCGTCCCAGCAAAGATGCCTGATCACTATTTTTACTTGTATCCCCTTATGTTCATCACTTTTCCACTGCCATTTAGCCACTAACAATTAAATTAAAAAAATAATAATAACTAACAATACACCCATTCTCCGCTGAGTAGCAAAATCCACGTTTCCACTTTGGCCTCAGAATTACAGTGTCCACAACGACAGTACGCAAGGCTCCCTGAAGTTTTCACTACAGATGTCACTCAACACATTCATTGCTCTCGACATTCAGATCAGAGATATTCCTAGAGGAATGAATTTTAATTTATTTACTTCTGGGGGTTTTGTTTCCCGTGGACAATTACCTGGGTAGTATCTTTGGTGGGGGAAAGTGCCTGAACACACTCTGGTGTCTGGAGCACCCTGTTTAGCCAGCCCTATGTGTGAGCGAGCATGTCACCTCCTGCCATAAGCGTGTTGCCACCTAGAGGACAGCTTCGTGGCCCGTCTCCCCAGCCTTCAGGAAACTGGATGCTATCACATCAAGTATTTGCTTTATGGATCTGGGGAAAATCGGCTCTTCAATTTTAAGCTTGAGGGTCCCGGGCAGAGTTGTGTTCTAGAGAGACAGATTGCACCGTGTTGCCTTAAACCTGAGTGACCGAGTCAAACGAGGATGGGACAGGCAGAGTCTTAAGAACTCAGCTCAGGTGAGGAACCGCAAGCCGGCAGGATTTCAGATAATAAATCTGATGTCTCAGGAGGCTGCTCTCAATATGAATCTCATAGATGAATTAACCAATAACATATTTCCTAGTCAAATAAAATCCTTTTTAGCGAAATAATAAAGTTGGGGAAAGTTTTTGAAATTATTTTCCTCAACTGGAATGCCAGTATTGTCATGTCCTCTATATTGTTAATGTTCTCTTAATTTAAATTTTAAAGAAACCTCCCAGAGAGTCGATCAAGTATATTAAAAAGGTTTCAAAGATTATACTCTCTGTTAACTATGGCTATATCTGGAGGGAGGAATTATGGAGTAGTTCTACCCTTTTATTTTGTATGTTTGAATTTCTTTCAGAGAGAATATATTTTCTCAGACCAGACATATATTATTTTACAATCAGAAAAAGTAATTTTCCCAGGCTGAAAACTTCATGCACTGCTCCACGTGAAGCAAGCTCTTTGAATACCTCTCAGTGAATTGTATCTCACGTGTATTTTTGCCTGTGCGCACGGATGTCATGCACTGGTAAATGCTCAGTGAATAATTAGCTGAGTAAAATAATCAAGAAGGAAGCCGCATTTGTCTCTCACCACCAGGAGCTCTGTGCAAAGGCCTGTCTGTCACTGCGTATCATCCTTGCATGGCCACGTCACAGCTAAAGTGGGGAGAGGAGAAATGACAGGATGGGACTCTCAGACAGTGTGTTGAGCCTCCCCCCTCACGTCCCCACCCGCACCTCTGGCTGAGTAACACTAGAAGGCTGCGCCTGTGAATGCCTCTGTTCCTTTTTCAAATCCGCCCTTGGTCCAAACCTGGGCCTTCCTCTCCTACTGCAGCCCAGCCCTGGTTCCCTGGGCCGCCTCCCTGCCCTCTGCACAGCAGGGCTGGGTGCCCCGGCAACCCCGATGGGTTATAAAACCCGTTCATGCCCTGGGTTCATGGCCATGAGCAGTGAAACAGGCCGCGTCTGCAGTGGAACGAAGAGCAATTTCAAATGACACATTACCGCCACCCCACCCCGCTCACTCCTGCCCTACACGCCTACCCTGCCTCCCCCGGAGGTGGGTAGCTGCCTGGGCACACGCCTTGGGCCTGAGTCACCTCCTCAGCCTGAGTGCTTCGTTAAAGAGTTAGCTGAGCACCAGCAAGTGTGCTGCTATTTTTATCCAAAGCCTGGGCTCCAAGCTTTGAAGCTAAGCCTGGTTAGGAAATGATGTCAAAAGGAAAAGAAATACTGAATTTACTTTCTGGTGATTCCAAGGAAAAGAGTCTTTGCAGCTCTGCAGTTGTCCAGGAGGGCAACCTCGAGCGGCTGGATCAGGAACAGCTATCGAACGTTCCCGCAGGAGAAGTCAGCCCCCGATGCTGGCAGCCGCCACCTACCACCCGTGACATCAGTGCCAGCGCACTTCCCATTGCACCCGGTGTTGGTGGGGGCCCCAGTTCAGCCGGCTGAAGAGAATCCAAAACAGAAGTGGGGAGGCAAGACTCACTGCAGTGCCAGTAGGCTCTGGAATGTTCCTCGACTCCCCCATCACTAAGGCAATCTGGTGCCTAATCCAGAACAACTGGGGACCACAGTGACCACCTCCAGCCCCTGGTGAGATTTGGGTACAAAACAACAGAAACAGCCCCAAATGCTTAGAGCTTTTGAGAAAGGGCTATAGTTATTTAATCTTTCCCAATGCAATTTCATAGGATCCACAGTCTCCTTACCTGCCCTTCACTGACGAACCCATTTCCTCACCTTTTCATTACAACAGATAAAATATTTAGGACCTAGTCAGCAATTGTTTCTTTTTAGGTGGTAATAACAGTTCAAAAAAAATTTTTTTTTTAAATCTGAGCCTAAAGCTAAGAGAGTTAAAGGGGGCTAAGGGTTGGGATTGAGGGGGGATGACCTTGAAACACTGAGTTGGAACCCAAATTGCTAGAACCCAAACAGCACCCCTCGTCCACTGGGGCGGGTGGCGGCTCAAAGCCCCGGGAGTGCAAGTGTGGCGAAGCCACTGACAAAGCCAGGGAGAACGTGAAGAATGAATGAGACGCGTCGCTTCTTTGTTCTTCTCCCACCCAGTAACTGCAGTTCTGCTTGACCGGGGAGGACAGGAAATACTTATTGCACCATCTCGGTTTGTTTGTGATCCAATGAACTTAAATGCGCGGGCTGGACAAAGTCTTGGAGCAGGGAGGGTCTCTCCTGACACTCCCCGCTCCCCACCCCTGCCTCCACTCTGTTCCCTTTTGCACTGTACTGGCCTCGGCGCCTTCATGGTCACCTGTCTGCTGGGGCTTGATGACTCGGACAAATGAAACCAGGTTGGCGAGTTAACCAGCCGCGCGTGGAGGGAGCGTGTGGAGGGGCAGGCGTGGGGGCAGAGGAGGAGCTGGCAGATTCCGCAGCAATCCCGGCCAGGAGCAGCAGCAGCCGGAACTGCAGCGGCGCCCGATGACGGCCAGAGAACCACGAAGACTCAGGGATGGATATCTGGAAGTTCGGATCAGTTCCTTTGGAAAGGTTATTCTTAAAACCAGGAAAAGAAACTCCAGCTATGTTCCCTTCAGGTCAAGGCTATAATAACGGTAGTTAAAGTTAATATGTAACATACGCCTTCACACTCTGCGTCTTTGCAGTGGGACAGCAGGAGTTGGCAATAAAGCAGTCAGCAGTGGGTGTTCAAATCCTGGCTCTCCCTCCCTGCCTGGGTGACCTTGGAAAAGGTCTTAACCTCTCTGTTTCCTTGACTGTTTTCTGAGGGCTAAAGCAGTCAATGCATGCCCTTGACCTCATGCATTTTTGAGTCTAGTCGTCTGGCACATTCTTTCTCTCATCTCAAGACCAACTGATTCACCTGCTTGGGAACCAGATGCACCAACCATGTGATACGACACTACGCTGTCACTGTTCATTTCCTGTGTCACCCCAGTGCCTGGGTCCGGTCCTGGCACGTCCCAAGAAATTAGCTGTGACACAGTGTGGAGGCCAGTTAGATGGTCTCTCACGACCCTACCCCAACCTTCCTCTCAGGCTCCCACCGTCACTTAAGGGGGCCGTTTCTCAGGTAATCCTAAGAGGCACTCATGACAGGGGCAATTTAAAACCTACTGCAGAGGCATCAACCTGACTTTTAAACTTTCAAACAAACACATGGGTATTATGTGTTGAGTATTTGTACTTGGTTGCTTCCATAGCAGGGTCATCGCTTCATAATTTTCAAAATTAGCAAGAGTATCACTCATACACCTTGCTCTATCACGGGTATTCTGTTTCTAAACAGGTCAGCGGGACAGGACAGCTCTGGAAGTCCGGGAAGTCTCCTCCCTGAGTCCACCTGCCCTAGCATAGCCTTGTCACTCTATCTGGAAGCACTCACTTGCACAGTTAATACATGAGGATGTTTCAGGTGTTTTTCTCCCTGGGATTAATAATAAAGAGCATAATTAATTACATTTTAAGTTTGGTTTTTAGTACATTTAAAACTTACATTTTGGCCGCGTGCAGTGGCTCACGCCTTATAATCCTAGCACTCTGGGAGGCCGAGGCGGGAGGATCATTTGAGCTCAGGAGTTCAAGACCAGCCTGAGCAAGAGCGAGACCCCATCTCTACCAAAAATAGAAAGAAATTAGCTGGACAACTAAAAATATACAGAAAAATTTAGCCAGGCATGGTAGCACGTGCCTGTAATCCCAGCTACTCGGAAGGCTGAGGCAGAAGGATTGCTTGAACCCAGGAGTTAAAGGTTGCTGTGAGCTAGGCTGACGCCACGGCACTCTAGCCCGGGCAACAGAGCAAGACTCTGTCTCAAACAAACAAACAAACAAACAAACAAAAAAACTTACATTTTAAACTATCATGAAACCTAATCTGATCTATTTATTCTTATTGAATTCAATGACAGTGAGTAAGTTGCTTTGGGTTACTTTCTTCATCAGACTTTCAACCTTTTCTTTATAAATGGGGATTTCTGTGAGTCTAGGCCAGGACACCCTGCCACTCTCTTATGCTATTAAGGGGTCTGTAAGTCATTAGTCCTTAGAGTTTTCTCTGTCATCTTGCTCTCAGGGACTTTGTAGCTAAATTGGCCAGCAGTTTTACACTAATAGTTTTTATTATATTACTGTGTTTCCCTGAAAACAAGACCAACCCATAAAATAAGCCCTAGCAGGATTTCTAAACATTTGCACAATATAAACCCTACCTGAAAACAAGACCTAGTAATGGGCGTGGCTACGAGGCGCATTTGCACAACCCATGCATTTCGTCATGGAGCAGTCAAGAAGACCAGCAGCCCTTCTCATCTGCCCCATGAGAGCTCTATTGCTCGACATGAGAGATCGGGGCCAATGGTTCTAAAGGAAATAGAGTCGCAAGAAATTCAGGATGGAATTTGGGGTTTGGAGAGTGATGATGATGTTCCAGAAGAAGACGACTTAACTATATTTGAATAAATGTAGATTGTTGTACCGTACTTTAAAAAATAACGCATCCCCTGAAAATAAGCCCTAGGTGTCTTCTTGAGGAAAAATAAATATAAGACCCTGTCTTATTTTTGGGGAAACACAGTAGAGAAAACTGGTTTTTATCACAAATTTTTAATTGCAATTTTCTCCAGTGACTAAAAGTCCAGAAAAGAAATATGAAAAGGAATATGAAAATGCTTATATAACTCAGGCTAAATTAGATGAAAGGGATTAAATAGGTTTCATAGGTAAACACTGACTGAGTAGGGTAGGCATTTGCAATTGGTAGAAATATTTAAAGGATGAAGTCATGCAGGATAAAGGAATTGTAACTATAGATTGGCAGGAACAAAGTAAAAAGAGATTCAAGTATAGATCAATATTATAATAATCAAGCTGATGGAATTATCAAACTAACTTAAAATATTAGGAGGAAGTCATTTTTTTTAAACAAATAGTAAGGATACAATCTAGGCAGAGCCTATCTTGGCACAAGTTCTAAAAAATACATCATCAGAAGAGATTCCTCTCCTCAACTCTGGCCAAATAAAGTTGAATATATGGATGAAAGGGATGATCTTACAATAAAATATAAATTACCAAAATACAAATATAAATTACCAGGTTACCAAACCAGATCTCAAAAGAAACAGAAAATTAAAGTAGACCAATTATCATAATTGTCAATTTGCTACCCCCAAAACATTACCAGATCTGGACATTTTCATAGGGAAAGTTTACCAAACCTGTAGACTTCCAATTTAAGCTGATCCACAACTTTAGACAAAAGAAAAGTCAAAAATTCTTCTCAAGAAGACTTTATAATATTGACTCCAATAACCTGACAAAGAAAAAACACACATGCACACACATTACAGATAAATTTCTAGTCTGAACATGAATGCAAAAATCTAAATAAAATTATTAATGAATAGAATCTAGCAACACATTGAAATAATATACATTTTTTTTGAGACACTATGTTGCCCAGTCTGGCTTCAAACTCCTGGGCTCAAGCAATCCTTCTGCCTCAACCTCCCCAGTAGCTAACACTACAGGTGCATGCCACCACGCCCTACTAAAACACGCATTTTGACAAAATAAGGTTCATAGCCAAAATGAATAAATGCTTTATTATTAGGTTATTAATATAACTTATCAGATTAAGAGAAAAATCATGCAATTGTCTCTATAGATGTTATAAGGCATTTGATAAAACTCAACATTCTTAAATTTTAAACATGTTAACATGTAAGTCATAAATATATAAAACTAAACATATGTAAGTGCATGCATACATTATACTTAGCAAAGAAATACTAGGTACATTCTTATTAAAATGAAAAACAAATTAGAAACTCAAGCAACTCAATAGTAATAAAATAACCCAATCTTAAAAAATGGGCAAAGGACCTAAATAGACATTTTTCAAAAGAAGACACAAAAATAGCCAACAGGTATATGAAAAAATGTTCAACATCACTAATTATCAAAGAAATTCAAATTAAACTGCAATGATACATCACCTCACACCTGTCAGAATGACAATATGGGAAAAAAAATAAATTCTGACAAGGACATGGAGAAAAGGGAATTTTTTGCACACTGCTAGTAGGATTATAGGTTTTCCACAGCCAGTATGGAAAACGGTATGGAGTTTTCTCAAAAAACTGAAAATAGAACTACCATATGATCTGGCATCCCACTACTGGGTATATATCCAAAGGAAATGAAATCAGTATGCTGAAGATACCTTCCCTGCCATGTTCATTGCAGTATTCACAATAGCCAAGATATGGAATCAACCTAAGTGGCCACTGATGGATAAATGGATTTTAAAAACATAGTACATACACATGATGGAATACTATTCAGCCTATAAAAAGAAGGAAATCCTGACATTTGTGACAGCATGGATGAATCTGGAGACATTATGTTAAAAGAAATAAGCCAGGCACAGAAAGACAAATGCCACATCATCATATTTAAATGTAGAATCTAAAAAAGTTGAACTCGTAGAAGCAGAGAGCAGAATGGTGGTTACCAGGGGCTGGGAAGAGGAGGGGTTGAGCAGATATTGGTCAAAGGATACAAAATTTCAGTTAGACAGGAGAAGTAAGTTCAAGATATCTATTGTTCAACATAGTAACTGTAGTTAATAACAACATATTGTATACTTGAAAGTTGCTAAGAAAATAGATTTTAAATGTTCTTGCCACCAAAACATGACAAGCATGTGAGTAACACATACGTTAATTAGTTCAATTTAGTCATTCCACAATGTATACATATTTCAAAACATCATGACACATACCATAAATATATATGATTTTTTCAATTAAAAATTAACTAATTAATTTTTAAAAAATAAAACCAAGAATAGCAGTAGCTTAACTATTACTAAAATTGTTCTGGAGTTATTAATCAATGAAAGTAGACATGTGAATGAAATATAAAAATTTAAGACAAATTACATTTGTGACTATTTTCTGAAGATGAACTTGTATACAGAGAAAACCCATGGAATTGACTAAAAATTATCACAGGCAGTAAGAAAATACACAGAATGAATAAGTAAAATTCAGTCACTTGCCCACAAGTAAACAACACCAAGTTAGAAAATATGATGGAAGGGGAGACACACTTTTACAACAGCAAGAAAAAGATGAAATACCTAGTGATAAACATAACGAGATATATATAAGGCCTATTCTTTTTTTAATTTAAATGCTACTGAGGGACTGTGATTAAAAACTGCCATTTGTTCCTCATTTCCTTTCCCAGGGCACGAAGTTTCAGATAGACAGGAGAAATGGATTTTGAGATTTATCACACACCAGGGTGATTATAGTCAATAATAATGTATTATACATTTCAAAATAACGAAGACAGTAAATTTCGAATGTTACACCATAAAAAATGATAGGTAATCAAGGTGATGGATATGTTAATTAGCTTGACTTAATCATGCCACATTTTGTACATATATCAAAACAACACACTGTACCCCATAAATGTATATACAACTATGATTTGTCAGTTAAGAAGAAAGTTAATGCAGCCCCTTGAGTTTAGCTGGGCGTGTATGCACCCAGAATGAAAGCTGTGTTTTGCAACCTTGCTTGCAGGTAAGTATGATTATTAGGCTAAGTCCGAGCCCATGCAGCATCAGCGAAAGTAGGGTGTGCTAATTCCGGGGGAGAGTGTTAAGGAGAGGAGGTGGCCCGCTCTGAGCACTCGAAGGTGGAGCAGGAGCAGCTGTCCTGTCCAGCGAGGCAGACGCTGTGCAGAGGATGGTGGACTAACAAAACAGAAAACCTGGGTCTCCGATGATGGCACGGAGCCACCACGGAGCCTGGCCGACGCTGTTCACAAGAGAGCTTTCTTGTTTACATTATTGTTATTCCATGCCATTAATCAGTCACAGCTGAATTTAATTCTGATGCAGCGACCTAAAAGACTCAAAATCAAGACAAGCTGAGGCACCTACGTCTTTCCAAGAAGCTCTCCCTTCTGTGTTTGCTAATTTCATACCTATTACCAACCCCCATGCCTCCATCTCCCTAGGCCTCACAAAAATACTTATTTATATTTTTTATTGCATTGCTACGTTTGCAAACATCTAAAAGTAAATAACTTCCTAACTCATCTTCATGGCCCAAGAATCCATCCTACACACTGCTCTAAATTATCTTTCTAAATTAAAAATTTGATCCTGCCAGTCTTGTGTCTAATCTTATTCATCAGTGTTCCACCATTTACAAACTTCTGAACCCCTTCCTAATCTGGCCCTTGGCTCTAGCTTCCACTTTCCCTCCCAGTTTACCTGCACAACCACCCCACGATTCCAACCGAATAGAACCCCTGGCAGTTCTCCCAGTGCACTGGGCTCTTTCATGCCTCGTGGCTTTGCGCACTCTGTTCTCCCGCCCCGTGCCTCTCTGCACGCTCCATTCTCAGCTCCTGCTAGTAGCCCTTCTCCGAGAAGCCCTCCCACCGCCCTTCTCTGCCCCCCCAAACCAAGCAGATGCTCCTCCCCCGCAGTTCTTCTCTGGATTCCCTTCACACCCCAGCATAACCTCTGAACACAGCAGTCCTCCCTTATCTGCGGTGTCACTGCCTTTGGTCTCAGTTGTCCCCATTCAACTGCAGTCCAGAAATGGACGAGGATAGGACAATAAGAGATTTTGAGAGAAGAGAAAGAGAGACCACATTCACATAACTTGTATTACAGTATACTCTTGTAACAGTTCTCTTTTATGGTTATTGTTGTTAGTCTCTTGCTGTACCTAACTTATAAATTAAACTTTGTCATAGGTATCTTTGTATAGGAAAACACCTAGAGTATACAGGGTTGGGTACTATCCACAGGTTCAGATATTCACTGGGGGGTCTTGGAACATATTCCTCACAGGTAAGGGGGGACTACTGTATCATAATCGTTGGTTTCTCATCTTTCTGCCCCATTGGAACATAAACTCCTTGAGAACAAAGACTGGACCTTGTTCACATACGAGTTTCAGTAATAGGAACAATTTGGGTGACATAGTAGACTTTAAAATAAATCTTGAGCTATTAATAACTAATCATTCTCTAGAGCAGTTCTTTTCAAACCTGAAAATTTACAGGCCAACTTAGCATACTGCTGCTATACCCAGTTTGCAAAGCAGTACCTTAGAGTTCAGTAGCATCACTTTAAATGATCACGGAGCATCCGTTCAATTAAAAATATCGACAAAGAAGCTAAAACTGGATAGCAGTACTGGGATATAAAGAGGTCATCTGGCTAATCATGAATAAGTATTTGGGTTTTTAAGAATTATCCAAATAAATTATCCAAGTATTTGAAAATTAACCAGACATCCAATTATTTTGCAAATAAACACAATTTTAAAATATTCTCATTTACATTGTACATCCCTCAAAAACATATCTGTGGATTTTAATTAAAGCAGAATTATTTATTATTCCTTTATGAGTCATATGCCCCTTACCCCAGAAAACTGCAAATTTGCAAAATATTGCTAATATTTTGGAAATTTGCAAATATTTGCAAAATATTTGTAGATGTGGTTTTGTAAATGCCTCAAGTCCACCATAAACATCAAGTTAAGAACTCCCACTATAATGAAATTCCCTAGAATACCTTCATCTGCAGCTTAGTCTGGAGGTCAGACTAATTTAATGCCATAAAACACTTGCCTTTCACCCAAAACAGAATCATGGCATGGCGAGGGAGCCAACCTTGGGGAGCACTCCAGTGAGCAGAGGAGCCTCTTCGACTTTACAAAAGACCTATGACTTCCGGAAAGATTACCTCCAAGGCCAAAACCTCCATGAGAAATTTTTGTTCCAGACCCAGGCTCACTGGTCTGAGTTTAACCTAGATTCTCTCTACAAAAACTGTTCCAAAGGCCCACAAAGCTTTAAGTTCCTCGCAGAGTGGTTGTACATTAGTACTCACTTCCAGGCCGTTTGAAGTTTGACTAAGAAACTCAAAAGCTTAAAGTCACTGGGCTAGAAAGTATGGAGAGGCTGGTCCAGAAAGATCTTTCCCCGAGGCTTTGTGTCCTTTCTAAGTCGTGGGAGTCCCTGGGGCTCTATGGGCAGTGTCAGCGCCCCCCCCCCCCCCCCCCCCCCCCGCTGGTATTGGCAAGGCCCATTTCGAAATAAATGACTAAGACAGTAACAAAAAGCAAAATTGCTTCATAGAAGACTCACCACAGAAGTGTTCAAAATCAGTGCTGGGTCTATTCTGCAGGAAATAACCTCAAAAATGTGAAGGGATATTTTGATAGTTAACATGTAATTAACCACAGCATGCTTCAAAAGAAGAACACACATTTTACATGATGAATAACTTTCACCAATAAAATCAGTCCTAAAACTAGTTTTGAGCAGCCATGTGACGCAATACTCTCTCTTCATTATATTCGACTCCACAAGTGTGGCCAACACTGAGTTCTAATTCTACAACAGTGCCAAGATGACCTCGTAAAATAACCTACACTGCTGTACACCAAGGGGAAAACTGCGTGGGCTGAGGTCTCAAGGTGCCTCAGTATGTCTTTGATTGGGCAATAAAAATCTGAACCAATTATTCATCCTTTCAGTTCTTCTTTCTAGACAGAATTCTTCCCGTGTCACCATCCTGTACTTATAAATGTGGTAAGATAAACTGAACTAACTCTAATTCACGGATTGTACAAATTATATCGAATTCATAATTTTACCATTGTAATCATCGAATTTTATAGCAGGGGGTAGAACGCACATGAGATAAATGCTCATTTCACTGTTGTCCCCTGAACTGATTAGGAGAGGTGACAGGTGCTCCTAAGGTACCCGAGGGAGAAGGTAAAATGTATGCCAAAAGAAAAAAACAGGGACGATTGCAGGTGCCAGTGAGGATGCAGAGTAACTGGAAGTCTCATACTACATTGCTGGTGAGAATGCAAAATGGTGCAGCTACTCTGGAAAACAGTTGTATTTTTTAAATAAAGTTAAGCACACACTTAACATATGACTCGGCAACTCCACTTCTAGATATTTACCCCAAAGAAAAGAAAATCTATAACCATACAACCACTTTCACACAAATGTTCATTGCAGCTTTATGCATTAATACAATTGCCAAACACTAGAAATCACTGGCACAAGGATCCTCACCTCGGGCTCTGCTTGTTGGGCCCCTGGTTTTCCTGGTGATGACAAGTTGTGATTAAAAACTGAATAGATAAACAACAATGCAGAACATGAGTGCTAAGAACTATATGCAAAGCAATAGGAAAGGAAGATAGAACTGCAAAAATAGTTACAAATGACAGAATATTGCCGAACTTGTATTTTATATTTATCTTACCTCATGGCCATAAATTGCTGCTTAAGTAGAGAACAAATAAAGATGTTTTAAAGGGATGGAAACATAAGAATAGGATCGTTTTAAATAAAAGGCTTTTCTGCAAGCCACTCTGGAGAATTGGTTGTCAGTTCCTTTCGAAATAAAAATAGTCTCACTATACTAACTGACAAGTGCAATCTTGGACACTTATCTCAGAGAAATGAAGACATATTTTCACACAGGAAGTTGATTTGTACACAAATGTTCATGGCAGCCTTATTTGTAATAGCCCCAAAGTGGAAACCACACAAATGTCTTTCAGTGGGTGAATGACTAAATAAAGGGTGGGACATCTATGCCATGGAACACTACTCAGCAATGAAAGGAACAAACATTGCCTGAATGGATCGCCAGGGGATTATGCTGGGTGAAAACAGCCAATCCCAAAGGCTATTTACCGATTCGATTCATACAACATTCTTGAAAAGACGATATTATAGGAAGAGAGAACAGTTGTTTCCAGGGGTTAGGAATGGGGGAGAGGATGGGTGTGGCTATCAAGGGTTAACTGCAGGGCCTGGTGGTGAGGGTGTGGGGTTGTGGAGGTGGTGATGCCAGGCTTCACGTGTGCTGAAATCGCATGGAAAGACACACATCGTATTAGGCAGGGTTCTCCAGAGAAACAAAACCAATAGGATGGATGGACAGACAGATAGATGGATAGATGAAGAAAGATATATGAGAGGAGAGTCATTAGAGGAATTGGCTCACATGCTTATGGAGGCTGAGAAATCCCACAATAGGCCACCTATGAGCTGGAGAACCAGGGAAGCAGGTTTTGTGACTCAATCCAAGTCCAAAGACCTAAGAACCAGGGATGCCAATGGTGTAACTCTCAGACCAAAGCCAAAGGCCTGAGAACCTAAACAGCCACTGGTGCAAGTCCTGGAGCCCAGAGAACCTGGAGTTCTGATGTCCAGGGACAGAAGAAGTGGGTGTCCCAGCTCCAGGAGACAGAGAACAAACTATCCTTTTCTCTGCCTTTGTGTTCAACCCAGGCCCTCAGCAGACTGAATGGGGCCCACCCACGTGGCGTGAGGGCAGACCTTCCTTACTCAGTTCACTGATTCAAATGCCAGTCTCTTCTGGAAACACCCACACAGATACACCCAGAAATAATTCTTTATCAACCATCTGGGTAACCCTTAACCCAGTCAAGTGGACACCTAAAATTTGACGATCACACACACATTCATATATACTGGTGAAATCTCAGTAAGTTCTATGAATAGTACCAATGTCTGTTTCTTGATGTAGATATATTATACTTATATAAAATGTTAACATTGCCAGAGGCTTGGGGAACGGTTCATATGACCTTCCTATACATTTCTTTGCAAAACCTCCTGTGAACCTATAATTATTTCAAAATAAAAAGTTATAAAAATAAGAAAAATTCAGCAAGAGGCTTTTCCTCAACATTATCATAAATTAATCATTTTAAGCACACTGTTAAGTACAGACATAATTCTCTTAGGTTTCTTAGGTATTCTTTTTTCAATTAATTCATATTTTGCACACACAAAATTCACAAAGGTGATACTTTGCTACAAGAAAAAGAACATTCGCATAAATTTTAATGAAGTTTATAAGACTGACAAATATATTCCATATTTTAATGTTTCATATTTTTTCAGATAACAAATCATATTCACAAGTTCAATAATAATGATATGGTTCTTACTTGAATTATTATTATTATTATTTTGAGACAGAGTCTCATTCTGTTGCCTGGGCTAGAGTACCATGGTGTCAGCCTAGCTCACAGCAACGTCAACTCCTGGGCTCAAGTGATCCTCCTGCCTCAGCCACCCGAGTAGCTGGAACTACAGATATGCACCACCATGCTCAGCTAATTTTTTAGGTATATATTTTTAGTTGTCCAGCTAATTTCTTTCTATTTATTTATTTATTTATTTGGTAGAGGCGGGGTCTCGCTCTTGCTCAGGCTGGTCTCGAACTCCTGAGCTCAAACGACCCTCCTGCCTCGGCCTCTCAGAGTGCTAGGATTACAGGTGTGAGCCGCCACGCCTGGCCAGAATTATTTTTTTCATACAAAAGAAATTGGTAATGGAAAACCAACCCATAGTCAGAAAAATGACGATTGACATTTTTAGTGGGAAGACCTATTTAAGTGGTTGGAGTTACTTTTTTAAGTCTACTAAGCAGAATCTGTATTTATCTCTATTAAACTCACTCATCCTAACTGATAGAATTTTAGGGCTAAAGGAACTTTGATCACCTACTTGTTCAATGGAATTTAACATTATATTTTTAAACTGCCATAAGTCCAACTGTATAGTGCAAAGAGAGACTATTTAGACAGCTAAGAGGATCAGAATAGAAAGCCCTAAAATAGACTCAAGCACTATGTGAGCATATAATAGATGATAAAAAAGCCTATCTGTGGAGATTTGTTGGATTCCTTAGCAAATGGTGTTGGGACAAGTTTGCCATTAGGAAACAAAAAGAAAACAATTTAAGAGGTAGCTGTCCCTCCCCCACCCTGCAGGCACAGCGGGACACGGCAAACCTGCCCCACGCAGAGGAAACACATGTGGAGTCCAGGCAGGGAACACACTTACATGAGGGCCCATAGTTCTGGATATTTTTAAGAGAAATCTCCATTTTTTACACGAAATCATCCAATTTTTAGTTGTTGGCAACCGTCTCAAATATTTTTAAAACAGTGTGTGAACCAAGCCACATTTAGCTTCCTAGGGCTGCCATAACAAATGACCAAAAACTGGGTGGCTTGAAACAACAGAAACTTATTCTCTCTCAGTCTGGAGGCAAGAAGCTTGAAATCGAGGTACTGGCAGGGTTGGTTCCTTCCAGAGGCTCCGAGGCAGAATCTGTTAGCTGCTTCTCTCCTACCTTCTTCTGGTGGTTTCCAGGGGCACCTGGCATTCCCTAGCTGGCAGATGCCTCAGTCCAATCACTGCCTCCTTCATTCCCTGTCATCTGTGTCCAACTTTCCCTCTTCTTAGAAGGACACCAGTCATTGGATCACAGCCTCCCCTATTCCAAAATGACCTCATCTTACCTTGATTACACCTGCAAAAATCCTATTTCCAAGTAAGGTCACATTCACAGAAGCAGAGTTTAGGATTTGAACATATTCTTCTGGAGGACACAAACCCGCTACACAAGCAGAACAATCCGCAGGCCTGATCCAGCCTAGGCCACCAGGTTGAACTATCTGTTTCTTGGCAAAATCGATTCCACATAGGTTAAAAGCACTTATATTTTAAAAATTAGAAAAATATTTAAATCAATGTTTGCACATTCAAGGGGTTGGGAAAGACTTTTTAAGCCTATCTCCAAATGCAAAATTTATACAGAAAAAAGATTGACACAGTTGATAGATTTAACCACAAAAATATAAAAATTTCTCTATACTTTTTTCAAAAATGAGTAAAGTAAAAATACAGACCAGAAATAACAAATGTTATAAAAGGTTTTAAAAAATTAGATTTCAGATCCAATTAGACTTTCTGTTTATTGATTTGTAACCCTCAAAAGGAAAATTGGCACAGGACCATAATAGAAAATTAACAAAAGGAAAAAGACAAATGTTCCATAGATGTCTGAAAACATGTTGAATGTTAGTAGTTATCAACACACTGCAAATATGAAAGCAGTGACAAATCTTTTTCTCCCCGTCAAATTGATCAAAATTAAAAAGGAATCAACAAACAAATTGATCCTCACTGGCACCATCATTATACACTGCTGGCAAAATTGTAAAGTATCTGACCTTTCTAGGTTCAATTTACCATCTGGTATCAAAAGCTTTAAAAATGTTCATCCTCTCTAACCAATGACATTTTTCTTCTACACATATACCTTTCTGTATGCGTATGGATAAATGAGGAAGAGAAATGAACAAAGCTGTCACAATTCAATTCACGGCTGGACTTTGAAGTGTTGCCCCAGTTCTTGGGCTCCCGGATTGGGGGAGTCACAAGCTTGGCCCGTGTGACAGAGAGAGATGACAGACCCCCAGCCAGCACGCGTCAAGAATGTATTGTGAGGCCAGGCGCGGTGGCTCACAACCCATAATCCTAGCTCTCTGGGAGGCCAAGGCAGGCAGATCGCTCAAGGTCAGGAGTTCAAGACCAGCCTGAGCAAGAGCAAGACCCCGTCTCAACTAAAAATGGAAAGAAATGAATTGGCCAACTAAAAATATATAGAAAACATTAGCTGGGCATGGTGGTGCATGCTACTCAGTAGTCCCAGCTACTCAGAAGGCTGTGGCAGGAGGATCGCCTGAGCCCAGGAGTTTGAGGTTGCTGGGAGCTAGGCTGACGCCCCGGCACTCACTCTAGCCTGGGCAACAGAGTTAGACTCTGCCTAAAAAAAAAAAAAAAAAAAAAGAATGTATTGTGAGTAAAGAACAAGAGTGTGAATGAAGCAAATGTTCGTTTCCTAAGGGGAAACGAGTCTGTCTCCACCAGTGGAGAAGACCCTGTCTAATTCCGTATTCCTCTTTTTATATGCTCCTAGTTCATGTTTTGGTAACAGTTAGTTATAATTACTACTGAATTCTGTTCTATGTTTGGACATGACTTAAAGGCTATGTTTCAGTCATTCTTTCTAATATACATTCAGTGGGGAAAGTGCCATCACCCGTGTATGGTGTCGTTTCCATTCTCTGACTGGTGGTCAGTGCTCCATGGCCTAATGACCCCATTCTTTAAGGCTGAAATGACCGTCCCCTCTTTTTATTTTTCTGAAACCATTTCCTCCTTATTGTTGTCCTGTAGTTGCTTTCTCCTTTCTGATTTCCGTTAATGTGCACTTGTTTTTCTGTCCCTAACAAAGGCCATTCATGTGTATTAGCAGCCATAATAAATACCATAGACTGTGTGGCATTTACTTTCTCACAGTGGTGGATCCTGGGAGTCCGAGATCAGGGAGCCTGGTTGATTTCCAGGGACGGCTCCTTCTGGCATGCAAACAGCTGGCTCGTCATCGTGTCTTCTCATGGTGGAGAGAGAATCTCTCCTCCTCTGTTTATAAGGCCACAGTCCTATTGGATTAGGCCCCACCCTTAAGATTTCATTTAACCTTAATTATCTTCTAAAACTCCTATTCCCACACACAGTTGTTGTGGCCCATTTATAGGATGGAGGATGAACACAGAACGCAAAACACAAATGCAGAACACAAAGAAAAATGTAGACATACATACAGACGGTTGATTTGAGTACTAATACACCGGGTCAGTTTTATTTTTATACTCTAAAAAATTAAAGTTAGTTCCTCATATGTAACCACCCAGGCATTTCAGCAATGGCCATAAATTCTGGAATACGTAGCCTTAGGGAAGCAGATATCCCCTGACTCAAGGTTTCCAGGTGGTTGCTCTAGGCACTAGACATAAATCACGGACCGAGATTAGCAAGGATGGGCAAGGCAAGCCACAGGAGGCATTTCTCATCCCCAGCTTTTCTTAGGGTGATCCCCTAAGATCTTTGGCTGAAACCCAGTGGCTGTGCCTGGCTTAGGTAGCCTCTCCCTTGAGGGGTCTTACCCGTCATTGACTGACCAGCCATCTTATGGGGTGTGCGCAGCAATCACAGGAACAATGTGTTTATCGTGTGGCCTCCAGACCCCCAATGCCGTGGGGCAGGGCAGCTCTTGCTTATTTGCAGCTCAGGTCCTTTATTATGCCTCTAGGCAACAGCCTTGTTTATCACAAGGACCTTGTCCGGAACACATTACTTTCAAACACTCTGGGCAGAACACGTACATTACTCACTAACTTTAATTCTTAAACTAGGAAAATATATGTCAGTCCGCTACACACAGTAACATCGGGGGATTAAATCCTCCACATATGAATTTAGAGAGAACACAATTCAGTCTCCGGCATCATCGCAACACTGTTTATAGCTGTGAAGACTTGGAAACAGCCTACATGTGAAATAGGTTGGGTTTCCCAGGAAATAAACTTTGAATCAGAACTTCTCCTGCAGGTGGTTATTTGGGGATTGCTCACAGGAACCACTCAGGAAAGGAAGGATGGAAAGCAGGGCAGAGGGAAGACAGAAGTTGCATTGTGATGCAGTTACCACGGAGACCTCCCTCAAGGAGTTCTCAGCTGGGATGGCTCCTCAGAATTGAACTGGACTGAGGCAGCCAGGAGGGCTGGGACCTGGTGTGCCCTCACCTGTCAGTCACCATGTACGTGGGCTGCTCCAAGAAGGCGAGGCAGCTCTCTGGCCAAGGACAATTCCCGGAGACTCAGGGAGAACCCTCAGCTGGCAAAGTGCCCTATAGTTCTTTATCAGGCTCACGGTTTCTCATAATTCTTTACCAATACCTCCTGTGGTTGCCCCTGATGGCACATCTACTTGACAATACCTGTGGTAAGTCACAGTTTTCAATACCCCTCAGTAAAATTAGATTAAGCTCATTTCCCCACAATCTATATTAATTACTATGGAAAAGACGTACAGCAAAGTGTTCGGTGATAAGAGCAGTTAGTCAATAACTATTTCTTATCGAGAGCCTACAGCATACCAGACACTATTCTAGGATGAGAACAGAACAGATCACAAAATAAGGAAGAAAGTCCCTGCCCCCGGGTGACTTCACTCTAGAAGGGGGACAGATTGTGTACATGCCATTTCTGTTATTTAAAAATAAAAGGATGGGCACATAGAAAAGCATACATGCACATTATATTTATATAAAAATTGGAAAGAAAAACCACTAGAATGTTAACTCTCACCCTTGGTGGATGAGATCATGGATAATTTTTCTTTTTAAAATCTGTGTTTTCATGAATTACTTTTGAAATAAATAAAAGAGAAGGAATTAATGATTTGTTAAAAGGCGAAATATTTTTCCACATTCCCCTTCCCCATTTTTACATTGGAAGAAACTGCAATCTCAACACGTACTCCAACTTTATCTCAAAATCGTGGTATATCACCAGAAATGGTAGAATTTTGGATCCATGAAGCATGTGCATTTTAAGGACTGATCCTATTGGCCAGTTTTAACCCATAAAAAGTCACTGCACACAGACAGGTATAGCTAGAAGCAGATCCTTGGGAAAAAGTAAATCTCTCTTCTGAGGACAGAATCCAGTTTTCGGTAATGACTCTGCGTATTTTCACTGGGCTCACAAAAAGCCATGAGGTTACTTTTGCTACTTGAGGCCTTTGATTTAGAGGCAGGTCTACATCTGCTCTTCCCTCAGGAGAGGGAATGCTACCTTGGCAAGGATTACAGAAATAAAGAATGTTGATTGTTAGGAGCAGAAAAATCAATGAAAAGAACAATGGAAGAGAAGTTAAGAGTACAAAGTAAAGAAAAAGAAAATGCCATTAATGAAAGGTATCAAATCTAAAAGTATGTGATAAGTGGACCAGTTAGGGGGCCACCTCGTCACATTGGCCAAAAAATTAGTTTTAATGGAGAATGAGTCAAACGATGGTTGTAATTCACTCATCTGTACTCAGATGACTATATTAAAGAGAGAATAAAGATAAAGAAAAGCGACAGCAGAAGCAACAGATATTTCCCCAGAACTTTGTCTGCATATTGTCAAATCCACAGAATAATGCAATAAAGCATTAGTTTGACTTCAACCCAAAATTGAATCAATTATTTGGACTGATGTAGATATCAACATACTAAATACAATAGAAAGCTGTGTAGTGAGGAATCACTGATTCACATTCATGGATTATGCATCACACAAATGCTTCATTGCTAAGAGAATCAAAGCTGCCCGGGAAAATAATGTCCAATTCTCTTTTGTGTTTACAATAAAATCCTACTTATACATATGTTAAGAAACTTCTCACACTTCCATTCTCTTTTTAAAAACGTGGAAATAATGTTATTTTAATGTTTCTTACATGAATTTTCCCTTAGCAGAATGAAACAAATCATTCATTTCTCAATATATGTGAGGCAACAAATTGTTATATAAAAGGAAAGACTAAGTTTTTGACATCAAGGCACTTGGGTTTTGGAAGTTATTTTTTGAAAGTTAAAAAAAAAAGGAACAATACAAAGAAATTGTTGCAAAACAAAGTTCATTCAGTTCCACCACATAATCATTTATCAAGTACCTATTTTGCACTAGGCATTGTGATCCGTTGAGAGAATCCAAAGATGCGTAAGATATTCCCTACAAAAGTATACATATTAGTGGGGTAGACAGATGCATAGTTAAACATATCATTTCAATATAATGCATAAGTACTAAGACAGAGGTACTTGTTGAAATTTTAAGTATTCAAACAAAAGAATTTTAAAAACCCACATGTTTCCAACCAAGCAAGAAACAAGGAAGGTGTACACATACTGTCTAAATATTAAATATCTGTGGTAGACCAAATAATGGCTTCCAAAGCTGTTCATGTTCTCACTCCTGGACGCTGTGAACGTGTTAGGTTATGCGGCAAAGGAGAATTAAGGTTGCAGATGAATTAGGGATGCCAAACAGCTGACTGAAAACAGGGCGACCATCCTGGATTACCCAGCTGAGCCCAATGTAAACATTCTTAAAATCCTTAGCACAGCCCGTGCCTTGGCTTCAGCCCAGCAGACCCGCCTCGGACTTCCAGCCCAAAGAACTGCTGCATAATAAACGTGGTGATCACAGCAGCAGGAGACTAATACAGCACCCCCGAGGGATGAGACATACAGGATTCTGAATTTAAAATGTCTGCGGTCATGATCAATGCTAATAAGTTATTTTTTTTACCTTTTCCTCCTGGGCTTCTGGGAAGGCGGGCAGGGCTCTTGAAAGGGAAGGAGCAAGCCGAGGGCCGGGCACTTCCCCTGGGCTATCTCGTGGGATCCTCATGAAAAACCCTGTAAGGACGGTGATATTATTCCTCCTTGACAGAGAAGGAAACTGAGTCTGAGACTTAAAGGCGAGACGCTGGTACACATCCGTCAGCCTGCAAAGCCCGTGTTCACCCGACAGGCCACCCTGCTGCAAATGAAGCCCCAGGCTCCAGCGCTGGGCTCGGAAAGCCGCCTCCTGCCTGAAGGCCTCTCACTCTTGCTAGCACCGACCCCCAAAAAGGACTATTTTCTATTTAAATACCACATTGCATCCATTCCAAGACTCACCTTTTAAAAAAAAAAAAATTTAACATCTCTGAAATTACAATGCATCTCATGTTCACCAAGCCTTGCAAATGTAAGGGGCAGCATTGTTTTTTTTCCTTAAGCGATACATAAAATAATCGTGTCTTACCACAAAGGCTTCTTGGAGTCAGTGAGTTAGGACCAAACACTTCCCCAAGCTAAGCACTGGACTATTTTCAACATCAGGAAACATGACTTATATTTAACATAAATCCCTCATGCCACAGCTAAAGCTTTTTACTGCCAATAAGTTGCTTGATGCCCCAGGTGAAACTTTCAGGTGAAAATATTTTTATATAAGCTTAACAAGATTAATGAACCAAGCTTGATGATGAGACTGTATTAAGAACAAAAACAAGAAACAAAACAAAATAAAAATAACTCAATGCAGACCTAATTGGTAGTATGTACTACTGAGAAAAGAGATTGGTCACTGTTTTTTAAAATATTAACTTATTAACCAAAATGTGTTAGTTTTGTTTTCCCCCCTACTCCATGCTAAGCAGGGGGCTGGGATCCTTGAAAGGACAGAAAAGAAGTGGGAGATGGGGCCTCTATCCTCAAAAAACCCATACAGGAGGCAAAACTCACATGAAAAGTCACCTGAGATGGTTCATAAGTGAGGACCTAACTGTAGCAGCAACTACATATGGAGATACTACCAATTAGGTCTGCATTGAGTTATTTTCATTTTGTTTTGTTTCTTGTTTTTGTTCTTAATTTAATACAGTCTCATCTTCAAGCTTGGTTCATTAAGCTTATGTAAAAATATTTTCACCTGAAAGTTTCACCTGGGCGATCAAGTAACTCAGTACTGTTTGTTGAACTGTGTCCCCTAAAAAGATGTGTTCAAGGCCTAGGCCTGTGAATGTGACCTTGTTCAGGAATAGGGTCTTTGCAGATGTCATCAAGTTAGGATGAGGTCATATTAGATTAGGGTGGGCCCTAAATCCAACGACTGGAGTCTGTAGGAGAGAAAGGAAAGGGAGATTGGGATACAGAGACATGGAGGAGGCACAAACAGGCCAAGTGCAGACATAGGCAGAGATTGGAGTGATGCAGCTACAAGCAAAGAACACCAGAACTGCCAGGATTCACCAGAAGCTATAAGGAGGCAAGGAAAGATTCCTCACTAGAGCCTTTAGAGAGAGCATGCCCCTGCCAACACCTTGATTTCAGATTTTTGGACTCCACAGTGGTGAGACAATAAATTTCTGCTGTATTAAGCCATCAAGTTCTGGGTACTCTGTTGTGGTATTGGGTCTGAGACTGACCCAAAGAGGTGACCAGGTGAGGTTGATTAAAATTAAATGTTATTATTGAAAGAACCTGTTTAATCTTAAAACTAAAATTCAAAGGCTAACGTACTTGTTTCAATTCTGTAGAACTATGCAAACAACCCAGAAGAAAAAACTGAAAATAAAAAAAGATTAGAAATTCATGTAGATACGAATTAATCCACAGTAGGAAAAAAAATCTGTGAAAAAACAAAATAATCTAAAAAGAGTTCCTCCCCTCCTAAACTCAGGATAGGTACATATTACATAAGCAAAGGAAAGTAGCAAATACAGCAAACTACATTAAAAATAACTCTATAGTTTTATTAAGCAGTAGAGATTTGCCAACAGGGATTTACTTCTATCTGGAATACAGAAATGGAAGATTGCATATCTAATTTTTTAAAAAGGAAGAATTTTAAAATAGTACCGTGCGTTAAAGGACACAGAGAGCAATATTGTAATGTGCAGGTGTGAAAACGAAGCGGAATATTGGACATGGGCCAAAGAGAGAAAGAGAAGTGATATTGCAGCACAAATGACAGACCCACCTTATGATCATGATTATATAACAATGTTTTTCCTATAAATAACAAAAATGGCTCAAGTGCCAAGATACAATCCATGAAAAAAAAAAAGAATGTAACTGTTAGACTCATTATTTTTTCTACAAGCAAAATCTCTGATAAATTCTTGACATGCCTTAAGAAATACCTTGAAGATAATTCATCAATTAAATGTTTGAAAACACAGTGAAGTCATCATCAATCTGAAATTAATTATGATTGAGTCAGAACTGGTTGGGACTACGAACATGGCAGAACACTAAGATGAATGTAGGAATGTCACATCTAGTTTAAATAACTTAAAGTTATTTAAGTATTTATGTCTCCCTAGCTCATATCAGCCTGGGCATTCATGGAGTCACAGGAATAATAAAATTCATCTGTTCCCTCAACTCCATCCTAAGGCCCTTGACATGACAGGTTCCTTCTTCTTTCAAGATGTTCAGTGGGTTGCTCCATCTGCACACCCAAACATCTATGACTTTAGTCTCCTATCTGGTGGCCAACTTTGTTGTTACATATTTGGTGGTAATTTCAGGTTGTCCAACCTCCTGAATTGGAAGGACATTTGACTCCCGGAGGCCCTGCTTGTTGTGTAGAATCATCACTATAAACAAATTATCCAGTCTCACGTCATTGCTTCTGGGGAATGAAAATGTAGGCAGGTAGAATCCAGAGGAGGTCTAGCCTAGGAAGCCTTCATTTCCAAAAGGCATCAACATGGTAATGTGTGTGAACACAGAGCTGTAAAATGTAGAGATGCACAGCCAGCAAGTACCTGGAAGACCATAATCCCAACATGGACAAACTGAGAATGCTGAGTCCCGCAAGACTGAGATAATACCACTATCATACACATCGAGAGCCCACTATACTGACTGGATCTGCATAAGGAACATTTGTGGGATTTAAGGTTATTTGACCCAGAAAAAGGAATACTTAATAGTGAGATGCTGCTAGTAGAAAAGCTGCTGAATGAGTGGACAGGGAAGATGCACGATTATGGGTGGAAGTTTCAGCAGGGAGGTGAGTAAGAATTTTAACTCCTGGCAATGAGAATGATTAACTTCAATGAGCCCAAGGTCCCCAGGAATGTTCAGAGAATAAATGATTGCTATAGGAAATGCTATAGGAAATGCAAAACACCTCACAACACTAAGTAGAAAAGTGGATGCAATCAAATTGCCAAATTCTGAATTCCACAAAACCTTGGGGACTGGCCTTAAGTCACCAGCTTTTTATTTTGCACGATAAGTACACTTATAAAAAGAATCTCCATGTAAAATAATCACCATTTCGTTAAATATAGGATATTTCACCATCAAAATGAAGCTCGGAATAAAGGACTGCCCTCTAAATTGGAAAAGTCTGGTTTAATTTTTCTCATTCCACCATGGATTGGTGAAAATTTGCTCATTGTGGCGTATGCTATTCTACAATGTGACATGAACTCTTCTCTCATCGAGTGCTAAAGCCTGTGTTCTTCCCTTTGATCCTGAATGGACATTTATGACTGCCTTTACCAATGACACACTGCTAAACTGAGGCTCTATGACTTCCAAGGCTAGGTCATTAAAAAAAAAAAAAATGCCACGCTCCTCCACTCTGTTCCCTTCGGGCACTCCCTCTTCAAACCCAGCTGCCATGCTCTGAGAAAGCTCAGACCACCTGGAAAGGTCAAGTTTAGGTTTTCCAGCCAATGCTCAGCTGAGGTCCCCGTCAACTGTGAGACACATGGGAGATACCTTCAGGGTGACTTCAGCCCCAGCCACTTTCTAGTTGCTTATTTCTAATTTCTAGTTGCTTGAGAGATCCCAAGTGAAAAAAAACCACCTAGTTGAGGTCAGTCATCCCCCAGAATGGTGAGAGATAATGTATCCATCAGGATTCTACCAAAAAAGAGCCAGAATGGGCAGGATACAGATTTACACTGCAAAAAATTAGCTTTGTGGTTACGGGAGCCAGCTAGCCAAATCTGAGATCCGCAGGGCAGGACATTGGGAAGGCTAGAGACTGCTGGAGCTGCTGCTGCTGTCCACACGCAGAATTTCCTCTTTCTCCTTTCTCAGGGAAGCCACTGTTGTGCTCTTAACATCTTTCAACTGATTGCATCAGACCCACCCAAACTGCCAAGAATAATCTACTTACAGTCAACCAACTGCAGATGATAATCACATCGACAGAGTTCTTCCACAGCAAAAACCTAACCTAGCCCCGTTCACACATAAATTTGACACTCACAATAATGAAATGATTTTTGTTGTTTCGAGTCATTAACTTCTGGGGCGGTTTACTCTGTAGAAATAGGTAACTGGAACAGTCAGTGTAGATTTAGTAAACTCTAGGCTTGATGACCTTCCAAACCCAAAATGCTGCAATTCGCTGTGTAGATCTCTTATCATAGGTCTAAAACAGTGGTTCTAGTGCTTAAAAACCCCTCGAAGAGTAAACCGCATTAATCAACCATCTTGATTAATTCCTGCAGTGTGACAAGTCCATTGAGATGCTTTTGGCTACAAATACAATTGGCCGTGCATGTTCATGGGTTCTGTATGCACAGATTCGACCAACTGTGGATCAAAAATATTTAGAGGAAAAAAGTGGATAGTTGTGTCTGTATTGAACATGTAGACTTTTATTCTTGTCCTTTTCTCCTAAACAATACAACTATTTACACAGCCTTTACATTGTGTTAGGTATTACAAGTCATCTCAAGATGATTTAAAACATGCAGGAGGATGTGCACAAGTTACATGCAAATACTGTGATGTTTTATATCACAGATTTCAGAATCTTTCGATTTCGGTACCCAAAGGAGGTCCTGAAACCAATGCCCCACGGATACTAGGGGATAACTATAAAAAAAAAAATCCCTGTTCAGAATAACTTTTAAATAGGTCAGTTTTATTATCTCACCTCACAAGAAGTCCTGTTATGTGGCATCACAATAGATAGGGCTCTGGGTTGCAGGATTGCCGAAACAAATGCGTGACAACTTCAAGGACTCAGGTTCTCTCCATCGTTCTGTTTGGCCATTACCAGTTGTGTTTCTTCTTTGCAGCTATGAAGCTTTTCCAGAAGATTCCTTATCTTTCCCTACTGCCGCAAAAGCCTGCCATGAGCCTGCTGGCCAGAGGCAACGTGGTGACTACGGCTGACTTAAACTCTCTGGGACTTATGCTGGGGGGAGCAAGAGGATCGCCCTCCCCAAAGGCCTGGCCGTGGGAAGGAGAAAGGCCCTTATCGCAGTGGGGGTCTACCACCAAGGAGGGAGGTGCTGGACTTGAAGGCAAGGAATAAAAAAAGAGGGACAGTGGATTCTCCACAATCAAAAGAAAGTGCCTCAAGTTTAAGGACCACCCTGAATTTCAGCATGGCATGGTGACAACAGCCCCTCCCAGGAGTCCAACAGAATTGCGTCAAAATCCAGATCAGCCCCTAGATGAAAAGGCTCCTTCTCCCCACAGGCAAAGTGGGTGTCAGGACTAGTGATGAAGCGACGGTCACCAGCATTCGTCACGAGCTGATCACGCCAGGGAAAGCGCTTGCTACTGTCGTCCGCGGACGCCCCACATCGACCCCGGGAGGCTGGTACTCTGTGACTTTCATCCTGCAGGGAACAAACGGAGGAGGTGTGGAGAAGCAGGTCGCACAGAGCGAGGGGAAAATTCAGTCCGACTCCAGAGCCCGTGCCACGTGGAGCTGCGGCGGCCACACGTGCCACGCTGCGGGCCCGAGGTGACAAAACCGAGAGAGACTTAAAGAGAAACGTCTCTGCATCTTTTCAAAGAGTAAATTCCATTTAAAAATATTCGCTGCGTGCGACAGCCGGGTTGGACGGCTACGTGGGGACACAGAGGACACATGCGAGACACACGCCTGCCCTCCCGGAGCTGCTCTTAGTTCCATGAGTGGCCATGGACAGATGGCATAAATAATTTTATATCTAAACGTTTTCAAAGCTAATAGTGTCTGAGATTCACAATGTAAATGCATAGTCTCGCTTTTACAGAGAAAGGGCCTGAGGCTCAAAGACATCACGTTACCTGCTGCTCTGCACACAGGTGGTCAGTGCTGACGACGCCCAGCACGAGCCGCCCGCGCAGCTGTCACATTCCCAATGTGTCACGAGCGTTGCCAAAGCATGAGCGTCTCTACCTCCCTTGCACGCAGCAAGGCCATGAGGCCCATGCAGATTCCTTCCATTGGCTTCGCCCACAGAATAAATAGCAGGCCTGGGCATAAATTAACCTCAGGCCCGAAGTCCTTCCTTTATGCAAACTCAAAAACCAACTCTTTCCTCCCTTTCTAACCCCAATCCCCCTGGGCAGAGGCCTGCGCTTCTGTTTCCTGTGTTGTCGCGCTTTTGTAACATGTAGAGTCAAAGCTTTCCTCCCTTGTATCTTGTTAACCCCAGTTGCTGCTAAGCTAACCTCTCTGCTTTTCCACTGTCCTTGCACTTTGGGTGCAGGAACTTCCTGGCAGGGACCTTTGCTTATGTCTGCTTTTTTCTAAAACACTGCAAGGCAAGCTTTTATATTTTATCTTCTTCCCCATTTGTAAATAGCAGAACCTGGACAAGAACTCGAAATTGCCATTTCAGATGTTGTATGCTTTCTACTCTATTACAGAGTCTCATGACACGTTATGTGGATTTTGTAAGAAATATAATTCAACAAATATCTACTGGGTGTCAGGCCCTCTGCTAGGAGTCTGGAGGGCAGAGCAGGCAGGCGATCACAGTGGCACAAGTTGAAAGATAAGCTGGGAAAAGCACAGAATACGACAGCAACACCCAGGCATGCCCTAACCCATGTTGAGAATGAGGGAGAGTTAACCCAGAACAGGGAAAGGGGGTCGGTCACTTGGAGTTTGGGGAGATACCTTCCAAGCAAAGGGAGCCTTATCGATAAAGGAGGATAGGAGAGAGGGAGCCCAACATACCCGGGGCGCTGTGAATGTTCCATCTGACTGAGGTGTCAACGCGCTTAACAGACGTGAAGTCTGGAGCTTCTGCTAAGGACAATAAGAGTCACGAAAGGAGCTCAGAAGGATTTGAAAATAGACTCAAAGATTCTATTCAACAAAAGGAGAAGGGTGTATAACAATGACGGGGACACTCTCCCTGACTCCCAGGAGC
Source organism: Mirza zaza (assembly GCA_008750895.1). Lineage (NCBI taxonomy): Eukaryota > Metazoa > Chordata > Mammalia > Primates > Cheirogaleidae > Mirza > Mirza zaza. The sequence continues at coordinate 40,974 of VSMD01046664.1, read as the reverse complement.
TCATCACCTACCTACTGGGAGAGACGTGTGTGTGTATATAAACAAATCATCACAGAACAATTTGTTTAGTTCTAAATATAGTGCACACACAGAGCTGGGGACACCGAGGAGGAAGCCATCAGCGCTGTCTGTGGAGAAGAAAGGGAGGCTTTGTGCAGGTGACAGTTGAGCAAGATGACAGATTGAGTGGGAGGCAGAAGGGGTGGACCCTCGGGGTGGGACCCAGAAAGACACCTCCAATTCATGACCCAGGATTAAATTAATCAAACCTCTGCCATTCTCTTTAAGTTTCCAGAATTTCCATCGCGGCTCCTTAGCCTCAGGAGTTTGTCTCCTCCCGTTAGAGATAGCGAATGTTCCACTGTCACTAACATACCTCCTCTCAAGGATTTCGAATGTTTGTTTACAGAGATCGCTCCATCTGGCGCATTCTAGAAGCAAAAGGAGCTTTTCAGCAGTATTTTCAGTACAAGGAAGCTGTGTGCTCATTTCTAGAGGCTCTGTTCTCGGAAACTTTGTGCCCTGACCGAAAAGTCAGAGGCACCTCTGCACCCATCCTGGTCCCCCCCACAGACGCACTCGAAAATCAACCGGCCGAGTCGCTGGGGTTAGAAAGAATCCATTTTTTCTTTAGCAGCATCAAACTTTGTAAACGACTCAGTTGAAGACTGTATGTAATGTGGTCTACTTAAAATCCAACAAGTACATTGCTTAAGAGCAGAAAATTAGGTAATAATGGCTGGCTAAGATATAGATAGATAGATAGATAGACAGACAGACAGATAGATAGAGAAAATTGTGGGATACAAGAGTCTCAATTTTGGGGTAATGCAGCTCAATCTCAGTACACAAAGAAGGTGAGGTGCTACGGACTGAATGTTTGCGTCCCCCTAAAATTCCTACGTTGAAGCCCTGGCCCGCCGTGTGAGGGTATGAGGAGGTGGAACCCCTGGGTGGTTAGGGCATTAAAGCCCTCACGAATGGGATTGGTGGCCTTGGGAAAGGGAGCTCTGGTGCCCTCCTTCCCCGTGTGAGTGCACAACCCCAGCTCTCACCTGACCCGACCACACCGGCACCCATATCTCAGACTTCCAGCCTCCAGAACCGTGAGAAATAAATGTGTGCTGTTCATCAGCCACCCAGTCTATAATGCTTTGCTGTAGCAGCCAAATCTGCCTTGATCTTGGACTTTGGTATTCCAGAACTATGAAAAATAAGTTTCCGTCGTTTTAAGCCTCTAGCTTGTGGTACTTCGTCACAGCAGCCCTAGGAGACTGGGAGATGATGGATCAGTTCACCTCCACACTGGCCACGCCTGGGGCCTCCTCATCATCAGTGGAATTTCTAGTTTCCTCCAGTCATGTTCAAGGCTATTCTCACTCAGAAGTATTTCATGGTGCATCTTCCAGACTACAACTTATTTGTTAGGTAGAGATACATTTCTACTACTAAAATTAGTAACTTAGCAGGGGGGAAGTACTGGAGTCGCTGTAATCCCCATGTTTTTATCAAGCAGACATATTAGTCTGGGTGTGTGTGCAAAATTTGCTCCAGGGACACACTCGAGTCCCAGAGAACCGGGGACAAAGCCTGGCAGGGGACAAGCAGGAGGCGACTGCACAGTCCGCAGTGTGCCAGGGGCTCCTCCAGCCCCCAGGCTGGGGACTTCACATGCACCACCCGGCACACACCAGGCATCTGGACAGCTGCTGAGCGGCCTCTGAGGGACAGGGAGGACACTGGCAGGAAGAATTTTCTTTTTAACTTTCTGATAACAAAGCCTCATTCCAGGCTGCCTCATCTGCCAGACACTCCCGAGGCAGTGGGAGAGGCTTTCCCGGGAAGGTGTCTCAGCAGCACTTTGTAGCTATGTTGCAGTATAATGACATGAGCCAAACCAGACGTTTAGTCCAGAAGCTAAAAGATAAACAGCTCGAGAAGAGTAGAGGGCAGGAGGGAAGGGAGAGAGAGTGCATGGATGGCACACTTTGGGAAGAGACTGTAAAAGAGAAATGAGCTTTCATTTGTTAATGAAATCTAAACAACATGTTCAAGACCTGAGTCACCAGTGTGGTTCCATTCTCCAAATCCATTCTCTAGAGCAAGGAGCATGCAGGCAGACGGCAGTCAGTGGCTCGTTCCATCTAGTTGGAAGTTTTGCCCATTGACATAGCAACGCTGCTGTGTCGTGCAAATGCCCATAATCTCAGGAGAATTAAGGTCAGGACAGAAGTAAATTGTCTTGGTTAATCAGTACCCATGACCCTTTTAAACAATGCCATTTCGTATCACCTAACACGTAGCCACCTTTATGCTCAGATGTCTGTGTGGCCTGAAGTGCTATTTCAATTCCATTTCCTTAAATATCCAATTCTTTGCCTTTAGAGAATGAATTTATATTGTTGAGTCTACCTGACTCTTGATTTTTTTTAATTAAAAATAATTTTCCTGGATTGTTTTATTTGTTTGTTTGTGGAGCCTAGCTCACACAGCAACTTTAAACTCCTGTGCTCAAGCAATCCTCCTGCCACAGCCTCCTGAGCAGCTGAGACTACAGGCACGTGCCACCACACCCAGCTAATTTTTCTATTTTTAGTAGAGATGGGGGTCTCGCTCTTGCTCAGGCTGGTTTCAAACTCCTGAGCTCAGGCAATCCTCTTGCCTAGAACTACCAGAGTGTTAGGATTATAGGTGTGAGCCACTGTGCCCAGCCTAAAAATATAATTGGTTAAACTATTTCATTAAACCCATAGTGGCAAAATTTCAAATTATTTCAAAACACTTCCTTCTCTGCTCCTCTGTTCCCAGTTCCTCGTCACCCTGGGGGTTCGATTTGACTTCACATTCTCTTCAGACGGATGTATCCAACCAGCTGGAAGAGCCCTTTTAGTCACTGCTCTGGGCCAAATCCTAAAGTCACCACTCCATGAACTTGTCACCTCCCCAGCAAGGAAAAGGTCACCAACACAAAGAGAAAACAGGAACATGCCGCAGAGTGACAACTTGCAGCAAGATGAGAGCAAAGTTTAACAAAATGAAAATGCGAAATTTACTGGTTAAAAGTTCACTTTACAATGAGGATTATAAGCTCTTTTCATCTATATAATGAAGTGGGAGCCAGGAGAGTTTTCATAAAATTATGTTGAATTATTCTAAAGGGAAAAATAAGAAATTATAGTCTGTCTGGCACAACTTTTTCTAGATTCCTAGGTTTACAACAAATTTAAGAGTAAAACTAAAAAACTTGATTTCACCTTATTTGATTCAGCACCTAAACAGGCCATACATTGGCTACTTAGGAAACATCAAAACATATGAATTTCAGAGTTTTAAAAGAGGAAAACAATACACCTCCTCTAAATTGGCATATGTCTTTTATTCTCTAAATACCAATGGAACATATTTATTTTCACTTACTATACTAATGGCTAATATCCATCTAATTTTCAAAACTTTACCTTAGTGTTAATTTTTAAGGAAGTTGAAATTAAATATATATTTATACTTCTTATATTTATTACAAATATAGCAAGTTTAGATATATCCTATCCTCCCATTCTACATTGACGCATATTGTTTTTAAGGTTATTTCAAATTGAGTTTGCAATGGTTGACCTTTCTTATGTAAAAACTTTAGACTCTTCTCTATTTGAAAATCTCCATCCTAAGATGAAAGACATTATCCTTTATGAACTACTGTAATATACCAGTACCAATCACATTGTTAAGTGACTTGGGCAAACAATATAAACAAAATGCTGCACCTGTCAGCCCTCTGATTTTACAGGTTTCCAGACAACAGAAGGCACAATAATGAAAGAGCGTGCCTAAACACTAAGCTGCCTAGGTCTGCATAATGATATACTAAAATAAACCAAATAATAGGGGAATGCTCTGGTTTCTCTTCAGATCATATAAATCTTTTGCCTTTTACTAAAGAACAGGGAAACTCTGCCAATCAGCTGTATGGTGCAGTATAATACAAAAAATTCTTTTTTCCTAGATATAAGTAAAAATGTAATTCAATTTGTTGTAAGAATTGGCTGAAATTTTTTTTGTGTGTGCTGTTGTTTCTCTTAAAACTGATCCTTCTTAATATGCCCCCTGGCTCATATTAAATTGCAAACTCAAATTCAATAAACAGCTACAGTGGTTTATAAAACAGGTTGGGGAAGGGTGTGGAATATTTGCTTACTTCGCTAAATATACTTAAAACTTTTTTATTTTTGATCATTGCCTCTCACCCCTGGAGAATGCTATTGTATCTTCTTTTTATCTGTTTTCAAGCAGAAAAAGAAAAAAAAAGTGTAAAACCAACTTCTTCTTTTTATTAGTTTGATACAAGAACCCTGAATATGCAAAATTATAGAATCTTTATAAATGTTTAAAGGAAAATAAAAATTACCCTCATAGCCCAAGCATAACAAATGTTTTTATTTTGCGTATCTTTCCATCTTCTTGTCCATGGTTAGTTTTAAGGGTAATATAAATGCAAGTTTATATTCTGCTTTTTCTTCATTTAAAATCATAACAAATATTTTCACAAATATCCACAGATATAATTTTTACTTCTTGTATAATAGTGATTTATTTCTGTACTAGATATTTTGGTTACTTCTCAGGTTTCAATATTGTAGATGGGACTGTGATTAATATCTTCGTGCTTCTAGAAGAGGAATGTTTAACCAGAGATTAACCTTTTCATGGGGTTGTCATTCCAGTAATTGTGCATGTGTGTGTGTATGTTGTGATGTTACTTTGGCAAAACTTTAATGTCCCTTCCATCGTTCAGTTCCAAGATTCCCTTCACCACCAGAAAAACCTCACGTGGTCTCACTTAGGTGCCAACAGATAGCCAATGTTCAAACCAGGGAAGATTTACAATAGAGTTGTTCAAATCTAATCAGGGTTATCAGGATTTGGGGTGCATGAAGACAAAATTAGGGCACAGGCTGCTCTACACGTCACAAAATCAAAGGCATCTCTGCTAGACATTGAAGACAAAAGATCCTAGATGAAGAACTCAGCTGATGTCTAAGCTTCATAGCGCTAAGACTGACCTGGGCTACCTCTGGGCAAAGCTTTGAAAAAGCCATCTTGACCATTTGTCCCCAGCAGATCTGGGAGACGTAAGGAAGAGAGAAGCTCGAGTATCAGCTGGAACATAGGGCTGTGCTAAATCTTTGAGGGAGATGAGCACATGCATACACGTACACAGACCACTACATACACATACTACTACATGCACAAAACTTCCTGTGGACATGACGATGACACTCTGAGATCCAGCTCCTCCGAGTGACACAAACAGCACTGGGCTTGACCCAGTCAGGAGGTAAAGACCAGGCTACGTTTGTTCTACTGAGCAACTGTCTTATTCTGGGGAAGCTATAAATAACGAAAGATGTAATTTATAGAATACCCGTTATGTTACTTCAATCCATGGAATCCTCACATTTACCCAACGCAGGAGTTTTTTAATCTGTTTTTTTGTGATACTCATCTGCACTCGTTATGTTGACGATCTATGAAATTCATCTTCCCTGATAAACTCGCAACCTATCTGCAGAAGGGAGGAGAAAGGAACATGAAGAAAATGCTCGTGCTCAGCTGTACTGCAGCCTTCAGGGAACCGCAAGTAGCCCACCAAAGAAATCGAGCCAGATAGAACAACACATTTTCTAGATAAACAGAGATGAGACCTGACCAGATTCATGAGAGGGTAGATTAGAGGCAGGAAGAACAGTTAAAGGGACTTATCTCTGCTCTGTCCTCTCTGTTCCAGTCTAGTTTCTTATTGCACGCTGACCCCGGGCCATTTGCATTACCCATATGAATCTCACACTTAACATATCCAAAAGCAAGCTTGTCACTATCTTCAGGAAATCATTTGTCTTTTGGACCTTCTAGTCTGTGTCAATGGCAACATATTATCAACCTCTCAGGCACAAAGGCTCAAAACCTCAAAATCACTTTTGGCTCTTGTCTCTTCTTTGTTTCATCTTCTGTTCTGATCTCTCCTCAAAGCCTGTCTATTCTTTCATCATAAGGATATTTATTTCAACGCCTACTGCTGCCAGAACTTCTTTAAGTTTAAAACAAATTCGGGCCAGGAGCAGTGGCTCATAACTATAATCCTAGCACTCAGGGAGGCCGAGGCGGGAGGATCGCTTGAATTCTGGAGGTTGAGACCAGTCTGAGCAAGAGCAAGACACCGTCTCTACTAAAAATAGAAAATATTAGCCAGGCATCGTGGCGCACACCTGTAGTCCCAGCTACTCGGGAAGCTGAGTCAGGAGGATCCCTTGAGCCCAGGATTTTGAGTTCGCGGTGAGCTATGATTATGCCATTACACACTACCCAGGGTGATACAGCAAGACTCTGTCTCAAAAAAACAAGTTCAAGGGGTGGCTGCTTCTATATAATGATTGTGGGAGTCAGAAAGGACATTATTGCAGAGAACTCCAAACAGACCCAAAGCTTACAACCCCACCCCCCCTTGCCATGCTCACCTCCTTTGATCACCTGACTCTGTATTTTCCTTAATGTTTATTTTAACTGATTCTGCAAGAGGACAAGGGAAGGAAAATGAGAGAAAAAAAATGAGAAAAACTCCTCTGTGAAATAAATTGACTGGGACCAAACTGACCCAGGTACTTTCTACCTGAAGCGTGATACTTTTTCCCATCAGTGCTTTTGCCCAACAATTACTGAGTATTTACAATGCATTTAGAATTGTTCTAAGTTCCTGACATATTAACTCACTTAATCCTCAAAAAAACCCACTAAGAAAGGCACTATTACTATTTTTATTTTGTACGTGAGGAAACCAAGGAGCAAGAAGCTAAAAAGTTACCTGTGATCACACAGCCGATAATAAAAATCAGAATTTGAGCCAAAAACCTCTACTCCAACTCCAGAGCCCTGTGCCCAACTACCATTCTATTGCACTAGTTTCTGAAATTTGCATGACTTCCCTCCAGTTTTTCCTACAACCTCCCCTCACCCTCCATCTCCCCCACTTCCGGGCTCCCTTGCCTACCTGCCTCCACTTCCACACTGCATTCAGAAGTAATAACTCATGCTTTCTTTGACCGCCGAACTCTCACAGCAGTTTATCTCTCAGGGTGCTTACTAATTTCTATTTGGTGTAACCTCCTGTGTCCTCCAGCCCTGGAGATTTCTCCAGGGATTTCTAGGTGTTCCCAGAAAAGGTACCGCTTGCACGCAGAGCCCCCTCTCAGCCAGCTCCCTTGGGCAAGGCCCACCCCGAAGGCAGCTCAGGGTGCTCCCAGGGCCCTGCTTGGCTCAGGGGTTCCCTGCTTGGTCCCAGGTGGCTGCGTCAAGGTGGGGAGAAGGAGCACGTTCAAAAGACATCGGGGGGCCTTCTGTGTACCACCTGCTGCTCTGGCCCTGGGGGAACATCTGCAGTCACAACGGGGAGAGAATTCCTGCCTTAAGAGCTTTTATTTAGCAAAGAGAGTGAGATAATAAATACCAAAGTAAGGAAGTTATATAGTACGTTGGGAGGAGTAAGTGTGATGGAGAGGAGTAAATTAGGACAAGAGGATGGAAATGGAGGGGAGGGTGCGACTTTCAGTGGGTGGCCCAGGGTGGGCCTCTCTGAGAAGGTGATGCTTCGGCAAGACAGGCGGAAGTGAGGGAGCTGTCCCGTGGATGTATCCCAGGGACAGGGAATAGCCAATGCCATGCCCAGCAAGGGACCCCTGGGGTATGGAGAAGCCCAGGGACACAGCAGGAGAGGACAGGTATGGCCACGCATGCCCCGCGAGCACTTCTGCTCTGAGTTAAACGGGCAGTCGCCGTAGGGAGTCCAGCACAATTTCTTTCACAATTCTTCTACACCCCTTTGAATCCTAACTATACCTAAGACAATGCACAGACGAAGGAGTCTACAGTATGAACAAAATTTTCCGTAGCATTTCCTCAAGCCTTTTTCTAATTGTCGCAACTTAATAATCATAAAATGATTTCAAATATCTTTTAGGAAAGGCCTAGCTATCATAAAATGAATCAGTGAAGATAAAGATAAGTTTTGTTTGTTTTGTTTTTAATGTCTCACTTGCTATTATTGCTATTTATAAAGCACCATGTATATGCTAACATATCTTAGCTATTGCAATAAAATAATTTTTAAAAAGCAAATATGCATTGTGCTGTATATGTTTTCTGCAGCTTTTGATTTTATATTCTTCTTGAGCAGTATTTGTCATCTCACATATTTTATTTCCACTTATGGCTAATTACGTTTTCTGGTTCCTATAATCCAAAGAATGTTGCTAATATTTTTCATTTCTGATTCTATGAAAATTTTAAAAGAATTTTAAAGGTTTTTATTGAGCTAACAGCTCCTTGGTGTTCCACTGTAAAAATAAAACCTCATTTAGGGGCTTAGCATTTATAAATGTCTAAGTTTTTAGTTGTCATCAAATAAAAATACCCCATTTCAAGGCTTTTAGTGTCATAATGGGAAAAACACACTACACATCACTGTTTACCCAGGGACTACTAGGGGACCAAATCTCTATTTTATCATAACGATTTTGGAGGAAGTTTTTATTTAATTAAAGGCTACTATGCACAAGATGCTATACAGAACCGTTCTAGTTCTTTCCAAAGTTGATATTTGGAATCTATTATGTACATTATTACCTATAAACTTCATGAGAATAGAAATTATAATTTTCTTGTTCAGTGCTTCATCTTATTCAGTGCCTAAGGCAGGGCTTAGTCCTGGGAAGCATCCAGTGAGTATTTGTTGGGTCATGGATCGTTAGACACTGCTGGGTAAGGACCAGAGGAGAGAGGGAAAGGAAGGCATGTATGACTGTGATTATCCGAAAGGCCAACTACCTGCATTTTACAAGCAACCAAGTACAAACTGCTTGGCCGTCACCACCTTGAATATACTTGTATCTCTGTGTGAACTCTGAATGCAGAATATTATATGTAAATGGAGAAAGCTGGAGTTTAAGCACTTAGCAATTAACTGTACAGTGGAGAAAGCTGTGTGTGCACATGTGTGTATATGTGCGTGTGTATGTGTGCGTGTTTATGTGCATGTGTGCGTGTGTGTTTAATTGCTAGTCACAGAGCACTATCTTTGTTGAGTATAAAGACGTTTGAGATGTAAAACATGGGCTCAGATGACTCTGTTGAAACCAAGAAAGAGAAACAAATGGGTAGCTAATTTGTCCTGCACAAGAAAGAGGAGTTGGATGAGTAGAAGACAATGAGCAAAGGGAAAGGAGGAGAAAGGGAAGACTGTCAATAGGCAGAAGGTTGGAGGAAGCTTCCTTTGCAGAAGCCCAAGCAGCAGGAAGGCTGAAAGCATTTTAAAAGAATGTCTACCATTCAGTTTCAATCCCCGATCTTTGTTGTGACATAAGCCTCCCCACTTCACTCCCCAAAGCTTCAGTGGTCTGCTACAAAAGCATTGGCCTGACTTGTGTCTGGTACTCACGGGAAATGAACCAACAAATGCAAGAGGATGGTATCAAAAAATGAATCAGAGAATAAAGACAGAGGCTAAGTTCTACCTGTGGTGCTACAGGAAAGGACCACAGCAGCAGAAGCAGCAAAAATCGAAGAGGTCACAATCCAGGAGAGCAGGGCCTGGAGCCACGGTGGTCTAGATTATGCAAACATTCAGGATTTGGCAGAAAACGTGCAAAGGCCTTTTAGGAAATTGGGACAGGGAATCTCAGTTTACTTTATCAACATCTGGAAGGCAGGGTGACCTCAAATGACATCTGGGTTGCAATTCTTTAGCTTCCCCCTTGAATGCCTGGTCCCTGAGGATGTCCGAGTGCCAAACCACAGACCCAAGGTTTTAGAAATGAAAGGGCAGCATCTCCTCTCATAGGATGAGGCACAGATATTCAAGAGGGAGCATTATTTATGATCTTGTGGAATGTTTTGAAGTTCTTTGCAGCTCTGAACAAATGTATTCTGTTCATTTTTTATCCAGGTTGTTAGTGAACAAAATAAAAGGACTTCTCCAGAATTTTAGATCGTCCTATCATGATCCTCACTAACCTTTAATTTTTCATTTATCCATTTAACAAATGTGCATTTTACATCCACTTTGGGCCAGAAAGTGTTCTAGATAATAATAATGAACAAAGAACAGTGTTTGTCCAAAGGCAGCTTAAATCCAAAGGAACAGTTGTAGAACATGGCTTCTCATCAGAATTGCCACGTGAGCATCATGAAAAGAAAGAATCCAAAGAACCCACCCAGACCTGCTATACCAGGAATCTCCTTTCCAACTCTGTACATTTTGAGTTTTCACTGAGCAAGAGTGGATGGGTTGAGGGATAAAAACAGACCAAACGGTGAGAGTAGAACAGGAAGAAGGCCATGACCATTTTCCCAGAACTGTAAGCCCACATGCCACCTGAAGACTGGCTGAGTGCAGGCTAGACCTTAGCTAAGTCCTGTCCACTAACTACAATAAGATAGGTACTTCACATCTCCCGGAATGGCATAATCAAAATGATGGACAACAGCAAGTGTTGGCAAGGATGTGGAGAAATTGGCTTCCCCAAACATTGCTGTGGGGATTGAAAATGGTGCAGCCACTTTGGGAAACAGTCTAGCAGCTCCTCAAATAGTTAAACAAAGAGTTCCCTTATGACCCAGAAATGCTACTCACAGACATGTGCCTAAGATAATTAAAAACACACATCCACACAAAAAATTTGTACATAAATGTTCATAGCATTATTCATAATAGCCAAAAAGTGGAAACGACTCAAATGTCCATCAACTGATCAACAGTAAACAGTGCTGCGTATCTCTGCAATGGAATACTATTCAGCCACAAAAAGGAAGGAAGTACTCATACACACTATAACATGGATGGACCTTGAAACATTACAAGGAGCAAGTCACAAAAGCCCACATATTGTATGATTCCACTAGTGGTATGATTTTGAAAATCCTGCTTATTGTGCTATATAGAGCAGGGGTCCCCAACCTATGGTGACTTGTATAATTATTTCATTATATATTACAACGTAATAATAATAGAAATAAAGTACACAATAAATGTAATGCACTTGAATCATCCTGAAACCATCCCTTCCACCCCCGTCTGTGGAAAAATTGTCTCCCAAGAAACTGGTCCCTAATGCTAAAAAAGCTACTACTTTATATTATCAGTTAATGAAAATACAACTCAAACTCAACTAAATAATAGAGGAATTAATTGTCCATTTGACTGAAAAAGTTCAGATTTAGACTTCAGATAAGGCTTAGTCCCCAAAGACCCAATTTCTTTCCATTCTCAATTCTGCTCTCCTTGGACAACTCTGACCCATGACTCGATTCCTTTTTGCTCCTACGATGACTTCCAGTAATTTCTAGAGCCACACATTTCCTCATTTAAGTTCCTGGTAACTTACTCAAAGTCCAGGAAGTGATAACTGACGGTGTTTACTGGGCTGACTTTGGTCTTGCACCACAATAAAATGAATCACTGAATCCAGGAGGAGCGTGTCAAAAAATAACACGAAGGATCAAAGCTGAGTTTATTTTCTTGCCAGGCAAAAGAGAGACACTCATACAAAAACAGCTAAAAGAAAAAGGGATGGATATGCAGAAATAAAGGAGTACTTATTCTACAATAAGAACACAAAATACCAATAAAGATAAATCTACAGCAGGACAACAATCTAAATTCCCTCATGCCGATTGTCTATACAGGCTAAAACTGCCAATTCGTAGGAACATTAATTCTCAGAGCCAAAAGAGAATGCATTGACCGACCGCACGGTCTAACTGGCACGACGGTTAAGGCCCAGAAAGTCATTATTCAATGATCTAATTAGTTAAGATAGATCTCATAGCCTTCTCTTAAAAGTAATAGTAACAGGAAGCATGTATATACATATATATATATATAATAAATGCATTCCAGGCACTGCAGTGTTCTAAGTACTTTCCATCTAGTGACTCTCTTTTCTACGTATCGACTCGTTCCATATCTTAGCTCAACACATGACCTTCCATATACTGACTCCATATGTTGACTCATGGTCTTCGAGAAAGCTTTTACAGAGGACAGCCCCATGGACCGGGCGGCCAGGAGTCTACTAAGTGGCAGGGCGGGGATGGGACCCCAGGCCGTGAGCCCCGGGGCCCGTGTTCTGCCATCACACCCCACCTTCTGCACAGCCCAATACAGTGGCCACTAGTCACACGTGGGCATATTTAAAATTTAAATTAACCTCATTAAAATTCAGTACACTCTGTAAATTTAATTCTTCAACTACACTAGCAAACAGTTCAAGAGTTCCATGGCCACACGGTGCCGTGGCGTGTGCCGGGCAGCACAGACACAGAACGCTGCCGTCATCTCAGGGTCCTCCCGGATGGCACGGACGTGGGCGAAGCCCCGCAGCACCATGCTCCTGCCCGCAGAGCCTCACTGCCCATGGCCTCCAGCGGTCTATCCACTTTTGCCGTCCATTGTCATAGTTTCTGTTGAATTTAAAATAAAATTTTGAAATTCTTCATTGTTTTACTGCACAAGCAGTTTACTTAGGGCCTACGTTTTACCCAGCTGTTCTATATGACATACCAAAGATTGCAAGGCGAATAGAAAATGCCGTTCCCTGCCCTATAAAAATTGTAATCTACTTGAATAATGTGAGTGAATTCTCTGATGCCTATCACGATGGGCAACGCTGTACTCCAGTGGAACAAACGCATAGTAGAAAGACATCTTATTACTTGCAAATCCGACTAATGATAAATTATTTTCCAAATATTTTCTTGCATTCTTGTGGCTTAGAACTTTACACGGGCTCTCTCTCCCACAGAATCATTGACATGAATGATGATTCGGCCTATGTCATCTGTCCAGAGCCTACATAACTAATCTGTGGTGTACCTGAAGCAGTAGATCATTTGCTATTATAGCACCTTTTCATTAGACGTAAAATAAAATCATAGAACCTGAGGACCTCCTAGGTACATCCTGACTCTTCCATTCTCTGTAATAGTGGCCCCTCTGGGACACTGATTTTACATGGAGTAAGCCCAAAATTAAACTCAGGTAGGAGCGAGGAGAGGGTGACAACATGCATAGGATGAGGCGGAAAGTGAGCTATCTGTGGGCAAGCCAGATCTTGCAGTGGAACAAAATCACACCATGTTTGTGATCTTCTGTACCTAAAGAAAGTCCACAACCCCTCAGAAGTAACAGAAATCTTGATGATCATCAATTATTTTCCATCAGCATCTTTTCTCTCTACCTCTCTTCTTTTCATCTTCATTTCATCTACTTTGTTTCTTCCTACTTCATTTTCACTTTAGACCTGAAAGTGGTACCATTCTTTTCATAATTTAGGATGAGAATTAGGGAATGTGTTTTTCTTTTAAAAACTCTTTCTTCTTCTTCTTCACCTTCTTTTCCTGGGTCTTATTAATAGCAGCCACTATAACAGAGAACTTACTATATGCTAAAGCATGATGCAGTATGTTTTATTCTTATTATCTCCTTTAATCTTAGAACAGCCTCATCGAGCAGGATCACAAAACACTAGAGAGTACTAATGCAGCAACATTATCACCGAAGGAAAAAAACAATAGGGAACAAACAAGCAAATATATTTTGATGACTAGCCTCCTAATAGGACTGGATGCAGCAGGTGCATTCAACTTTTACTTGCCTCATTTAAGCTACAGAACTGACTTTCATTTGTGAGCGAAGCTGACTTCCTTTGAAGCCTTAAAAAATCATATTACAAACACTGATTGCAGTAGCTCCATTAAGCTTAAAATCCCTAATATAGTTTTTAAAAAAAAATTGGACTTTCTCCCTGTAAGATTGATAATACTTTTTTTTTAAGCTGTGGGTAAATCCTGGCTCAATAATATCTACACATGAACCTTTATAGCATATCCACACCTGAACTGCCTAAAGTCCTTGGACACTAACAGCCTCAGGTAGGATCTGAGTCCCACCCATGTTTGCCAAACAATCCTGGTTTATAACGCAACTTAGACACGGCCAGAAAGACTCATTATTCTCTTGGACTAGACCTCTCCTCATGTAAGTAGTAAAGCTATAAACTGTTTAATTTTGTTTTTAATTAGCTTAATCAAATGTGTCATATGAAAATCATTCTTTTTTTTTTTTTTTTTTTGAGACAGAGTCTCACTCTGTTCCCCGGGCTAGAGTGCCGTGGCGTCAGCCTAGCTCACAGCAACCTCAAACTCCTGGGCTCAAGAGATCCTTCTGCCTCAGCCTCCTGAGTAGCTGGGACTACAGGCATGCGCCACCATGCCTGGCTAATTTTTTTCTATATATATTTTTAGTTGGCCAATTAATCTCTTTCTATTTATAGTAGAGACGGGGTCTTGCTCTTGCTCAGGCTGGTTTTGAGCTCCTGACTTTGAGTGATCCACCCGCCTCGGCCTCCCAGAGTGCTAGGATTATAGGCATGAGCCACCGCGCCCAGCCTGAAAATCATTCTTGTGAGATGAATAAACAGATATTTGATAAAGCAAATATAGTAATATTTTAATTGTAGAATCTAGGTGATGGGAATATGAATGTTCATTATACAATTCTTTTAACTTTCATTTTATTTTATTTTTTGAGACAGAGTCACGCTCTGCTCCCACAGCTAGAGTGCTGTGGCCTCTTCATAGCTCATTACAACCTCAAGCTCCTGGGCTCAAGCAATCCTCCCGCCTCAGCCTCCCAAAGTGCCAGGATTATAGGCATGAGCCACTGCACCTAAACTAACTTTTATATTTGAACATTTTAAAAGTAAAATAAGGGGAGAAAATCTCTACTGTAAAATATTTATTATATATTCTACAGATACTTATTGACTCCTACTATATACCAGACACTGGTATATGTTGAAAAAGGAACTTACGGTTTAATGCAACAAACCGATGGAATTGGCTTATGCTAGACTTGGAACCCAAAGCTGAGGACCAGATATTCTTTCAGTTGAAACAGAAAGATTCCTACGAGCCTAGCCAGCCTGGCTGGGCCCCCCGTTATGTGCCCGTTGGCAGTGAACCGGTCACAGACTTTCAGAGATTGACTGGAAAGCCAGTCAGAAAGCTCCTTGCCTGCTACCCACTCCCACCACCTCCACACCATCCCCAGAAAACCCATCCTAAGAGATGGTGGCACCCAAATAAAACACTGACCAGCCAAATACTGTCTTAAGACGTCCTCCTTTGCACTCTGTAAAGCCCACTGTGTGTGTGTGTGTCGCAGGCAGAACGCGCTGGTCGCACACTCCCTTGCTGTAGCAAGCTCTGAATAAGTGGCCACTGATGAGTTTGGCAGGTGCTCTTCCTTTTGATAGTCTATAGCATCTACATGGTTAATAAAATCAGTTGTGACAACGCTTCAATATTCGTCGTCCCCTATAATTCCACTCTCCTTTGTGCTGCTGTCCGCTTTTAAGAGAGAAGGGAATAAGCCACAGGTAGCTTACCTGGAATAGCTCAAGGTGCCTCCTGGGGCGTGTCTTGCTCAAGGTCATCTGCAGTGTGATTTTCCTGGGGAAGACGTTGAGGACCACTGAGTATTCAACTTTAACTCTGTGGCTATGTGTTAGTATGTATGCTTTTTTAACACAATAGAATTGATTGCTCTGCAATAAACTGAGGTACTCCTAGTATCTGGTTAGGGAGATCAACAGATAAAACCGAAGAGCTGCATTTTACACCATGTATCTTTTAACAATAATAGCAAACACATAAATTATGTTCAATATATTCTGCTGACACTTAACATATGACTCATATACTCAAAACAGGTGTGTGGATGGGAGGCACCCTTATCTTCATTTTATAGATCAGAAAATTGAGACTCAGAGGTGGACTTCCCCCAAGGTCACCAAGGTAAGTGACAGAACGAGGTTACAATCTCAGGCAGTCTGCTTCCGAAATCTGTGCTCTTATCTAGTATGTTATCATGAAATTCCTCTCTTTAGGAATTTTATTATATATATATATGTTATATGCCCCATATTATTTAGGACATTTACCTCTGTGGTTGTCATGGACAAGAACTTTAACATAAGCAAATGAATTACCTACTTTCTCCTCCAGGAAACTATTCTGTAGCTTTAAAAACAAGATATTCTCCATCAGCATTGACAGAGGTAACCACCTAATGGAGGCCTGACTGGTAGCATAGCCGAAGGGCTTCATCTTCTGTTGATGAGGAAGGAGAACTACTTCTTTTCCTTGCCTGGCTTGATAAAGATTCCCCAAAAGAGAGCGTTGCCTAATATGCTAATAAGGGAACAAGATTTGGTAAAACGTTGCATCATAACTCTTGGGAGAAAGACTACCCTGCACCATAGGCACGTAAGGAAAAGTGCCAATTCTGCTTTTTGGCTAATGTAGTTGACCAGTTGCCTGAGACAGTCAGTTTTACTGGGAGCCACGGTCTTGTGTTTTACAGCTGACCAAAGACTCCATTCTTTTTCTTGCACTTTCCTGTACTCAAGCTCAGCTAATTCTTTTCTACTTCCTGCCACTTTGTGGTAAGCCACACCCTGAGCAAGAACTTCCTTCTAGAAGCAGTCCTGGCTATACCCTACACACTCTATGTTCTGGCTTCTCTGCCTGCACCTAAACCACCTGTGTTCACATGGCTAATTGTTAAGATAAATCTAAAGGAAATTTCCCTCCCATTTCTGTTCTAGGAAATAGCAATTTATTTTATACCTAGCTCAACATCATTAGAATGAAAACAATCTTTTTATTATGCACCTTGGAATGGCTGTCTTAAGACCTATCAGCATATATGGTTTGCCTGACAGCTTAGGAAATTGGGACAATTAAGGAAAACCGAAGGTAGCTAAATACTACTTTAAATTCATTTTAATGTTTCTCCTATTGAAAGTCTGAGGGTAAATTAATTCTCTCACCTTTCATTTAACTGAAATATCTTTGTATTACCCTTTATTTAAAAGACATTTTATCTGGATGTAGAATTCTGGGTTGATTTTATTTTCCTCTTTAAACACTTTAAGGATATTTCATTGTCTTTTGGAATCTATTGTTTCCCATGAAAATTAGCTGTCCTGTATTGTTCCTCTGTGTGTAATCCTCTCATCTCTGGAAGCTCTTACAATTCTCTATTTTCATTAGTCTGATTATAATATGCTTAAGGTATAGCTCTCTTTTGCATTTATCCTACTTGGGGTTTGTTGTATGCCTCGGATCTGTAAGTTATGTTTTTTCACCAACTTTAAGTAATTTTTTGATATTATTTTTCAAATATTTTTCCATTTCTTGCTCTCTCCCTGTGAGACTCTAATTTCATGTATGTTAAACTGTTTGATATCCTCCTAAATATCATTGAGGCTCTTTATTTTTTTCAACCATTTTTTTCTCTCAAGTCTTCAAAGTATATAATTTCTATTGACCTGGCTTCAAGTTAACTAATCCTCATATCTGCAATCTCTAATTTGCTGTTATGGTTATGCAATGAATTTTCAATTTCAGGTATTGTACTTTTATGTTGTAGCATTTCCATTTGATTCTTTTTGGAGGTTCCATTTCTTGGCTGAAATTTCCCATGTGGGTCCATTTCTATTGTCTCTTTTTCCCCTATGGTCTGGCTTGGAATCCCTTGGCCCTGTTTTTTAGCATTACTGATAATTTTTTATTGTATGCTGAACATTGTTTTAGAAACTTAGAAATTTTAGGAGCTCTTGACTTTATTATTATTATTATTATTATTATTACCTTCCTCCAAATAAGGCTAACTTTTCTTCTTGAAGGCAGCTAGATAACTGGCAGGTCATCACGATTCTTTTGAAGCCTGAGTGTGGGCATTGTTAGGTCTGGTCTAGTTAACTGTTTTTCCTTACTCTTATTGCAGAGCCACTCTGGGGTCTCAGTTCAAAGCTCGAGTACTTACCGAGACCACCTCACCTGAACCCCAGCGCCTGTCTCCCCAGCGCGTCATAGCTGCTGACATGTCCATTGCACTCTTTAGCCTCCCTGCTGTTATTTTCTTCCAGGATTCTTTTTTATTTATTTATTTTTTATTTTAGCGTATTATGGGGGTACAAGTGTTAAGGTTACGTATATTGCCCATGCCCCCCTCCCCCCTCAAGTTAGAGGTTCAAGAGTGACCATCCCCCAAACGTTGCACATCTCACTCATTGTGTTTGTATATGCCCATCCCCTCCTCCCCCCTCCCACCTGCCCGACACCCGATAAATGTTATTCCTATATGTCCACTTAGGTGTTGATCCATTAATACCAATTTGCTGGTGAGTGCATGTGGTGCTTGTTTTTCCATCCTCGAGATACTCCACTTAGTAGAATGGGTTCCAGCTCTATCCAGGAATATACAAGAGGTGCTATATCACCATTGTTTCTTAAAGCTGAATAGTACTCCATGGTATACATATACCACATGTTATTAATCCACTCATAAATTGATGGGCACTTGGGTTGTTTCCACAACTTTGCAATTGTGAATTGTGCTGCTATAAACATTTGAGTGCAGGTGTCTTTTTAAACTTGTTTTTTTTTCTTCCATGGTTCTTGAAGTCTTGCTCCACCTCCAAATACCGTCACATTAGGTGTTAGGGCTTCAACATATGAATTTTAAGGGAACACAAACAGTTCATAACTGTTGGGCCAGCCCAGATCCCAGCTGAGCAGCCCACCTCAGCTTTTTAACCCAAAGTCTCTTGTCCCATTTGTGTTCCCCAGACTCCTCTCTTTTCCTCCATTTAGTGGAATGGTTAGTTGTAAGGACATTTCTGCATGGTGTATATAACCCTATAATAGATATATTTGTGGTTTAAAAATTGCGGAGAAATTCAATCCATAACCAAGAGGATTTTTATTGTTTCCTTATCTGAGCAGGCAGATCTACTCTGGAATGGAAAACATTCTTGCAGTTAATGTGTTTTTACTCTGCTCTTGCCCCCCTAAGTCCAGGAGTCTTCCAACCCTAACCCAACTCTTTTCTCTCTCCAGAAGTAGCTTTTTTACTAATTTTGTGTCACATTTGTGCATGCTGTTCCAGTATCTAACAAAACTTCCTTTCAAAAACAAGACTTAGGGTTTTTTTGTTGTTGTTGTAAAGATTCAATTCTATCAGTATAATACTTCCTCCAGTTTTAGCCTGTGAACAGATTAAAGGTAAAAGAAAATATAAGTTACTTGAAACTATTTTATTAAAGTTTAAAATCTACAACCTCTTTTCCTTCCTCTGGTACAGCCATGCTTTTCTTTATAGGTCTCCAAATGAGGCTGTCTTAATAAAAAAAATATAGCAAGGCATAAGGCAAAAATGTACTTTGCTTTGCTGTGACCTTGGGGCCCTCAATAAATGCGCTAGCATGTCCCCAAATAATTTACAAAATGATTTTTTCATGGCTTTGATCACTTTCTGAGCTGGTCTCTTGATTTACCCAGGCAATGCCCTCTTTTTCACATGAAAATGCGTCTTCAGACAGCAACAAGGTTGTGAAACTGAACTTTGATCTATATCCTTTGATTATGGGAAAAATAGGAATGTAATTCACTTATTAAAAACCATGTAATTTTTGAAGTCTTCAGTTGTCAAGTACAGCTGAGGCATGGTATATAGAAGTTTGTATTTATGCCTTCGGGGTTCCCACGGAAAAGAGTTCTTACTTTCTAATTCCAACTACATACTTCCCTACTAACGATGGTGGATGGTTGGTTTGTGATTGCCTTAAAAAGTAATTTCATTTTCTTTCTTTTTTTTTTTTTTTACTACTTCTAAGGAAGTGGTTTTCCCTGTTTAGAATTCAAAGACAATTGGTGGAATCTAGAAATTCAGCAAATGCCAACTAGAAAGGAAAATCTGAACTTGAGTTTTTAGAACAATTTGAACTAAATATTGATTTTTTTTCTTTCTACTTTATATACGGAAATACCTACACATTTATATTGTTTCAAATCATTTGTGACTTTTCAAGCCATCTACATTTGCCACGTAATGGGAAGATTAAATGTGAATGCTGTTCTTAATTAAATTAATAATTTAATTAATGTGAGTTATTAGCTCAAGGACATGAAAGAGCTCATCAAAGTATAAGAACTCAAATATATATCATTTATCAACTACTAAATTGCTATCCTTCATCATGAACTGATAGAACCTTGGGTTTTAACCTTGTTGCTAAACTGTTTGACTTGAAAGGATTTCCCTCTCTATAGGAACTGTGTGGTAAAGCCAAAGCAGGGTGGGGATATATTTCTATTGTTCTGTGAGGAAGTTAAAATGCAAGACACCATAAAAATATTCAAATAACTAAAAACCTTTAGAAAACTCTGCGTAAATGCAATAAACATTACTTATTTTTTTCAGCTTTCATTTCCATATTAGCCTTAGGGTGAAAATTCTATTTTAATATTTTAATGTTTATTTCTCTTCAGAACTTGTGATAGAAATGAATATGTTTGGACCCAGAGATTGAATATATACTAAGGTAATCTGTTTGAATTTTAGTATGAATTTTTCAATTGCATTTCTCACCAACTTACAATTATTATTTTTTTTAAACTCTAAATAGATTATAGGATAACGTTCTGGAACAAATTCCTCAATAGCCTAGGTCTTTCATGATCCTGAATCAGAAAGTATATTTTTATAGCTCTTGTTCTGGCAATTAATCATAGACCTCTTCACTGTTCACTGTATAACTGTCTTGCCTTCATAAAGAGATTATAAAAAACTAGAAATTGAGGTTATAACATTGCCATAATACTCAGTATCTAGGGCTTGATTGCTTTCTTTAAAATGTTACTAAAATTAATAATTTTTAATATTTCACTAGTAGCCTCATATGCCAAAATTACTCACAACAAAGATAAGGGCGATTAGAAAATTCTTAAAGTCTTTCTTCCCTTTCTTATCTTGAATCCTTAAAAATCATGAGTCTTTAAAAAATCTAAAATGAATATATTTCTTACATTCTTCATATCTTGGAAAAGGAACCATGTAAGTGTCTAATATAAATTTTAAAAAGAAACATAAGAAAGGACAATTGTCATCACTGATGGCCATATTTAAATATTCCAAAGTCTGGAATCAAGAGAAATTTAGGTTATTGAAAATCACAAAGAGGCCACTAAAACACTTTTACTGGTGTTCTACAGGGTGGAAGGAGGATTTGATACAGAAGAAAGAAATGCTAAAGCTGTCTGTTTCTGGTCCTGAGAGATGACAAGTGAAGAAGAAAAGGAGCACAAGAAAGGCAGGGTTCTGTGTCTCTCTCCCCCTGGGATCCCACACTTCAGAACAGCAGTCTTCAAACTGGAGTAAGTGCATGAAAACTGTAAAGTATGCAAGTATGGGTGGTTTAAGGGAGTCATTTCTCAGGTTCCCAAGTGCTGTGTCTATTCTTTTCTAGAACGTGCTTTGGGTGAAGGTGTCATTCTGGTTAACCCCCTCACTATTTTCCTTCTCTGTTAGTCCATTGCAGTGAGATGCCCTGTAGGCCATTCTCCACACCATCCACACTCAATTCTCAACGTCATTTTGGAGATGGGGGAGGGAGATTTCCAACCTAGAATACTGTACACAGCCCAACCATTCAACAAACGTGAGAGGGGAATAAAAACATTTTAAGACATTGAAATTTAAAGAAAAAAACCATGCCCCTTTGCTCAGGGAGCTATTGGGGGATACGCTCCAACAAAAAGAGGGAGTTAGTGAGGAGGCAGGTCATCTCCAACAGAAGAGAAATGTGAAGGGGATCGAGGAGTGACACTAGGAAAGGATGTCTCAGCAGCTACAGCTGACTGGACAGCAGCCCATCCAAGTTCAAATGAAAGGGCACAGGCCAAGCCGGTGAACATTGAAAAATGTTTTCAAGAGAAGAGAAAAATGGACAGGTTATCTGTTGCATTAGTATGTAGTGAGAAACGGTTTCCAATTTTGATGAAAACTTCAAAGATGATCCATACATAGATAATTAAGTGAAGGAAAGAAAAATGACAACTGGTAACTGCTGCTGTTGTACAAGAAAAGTTGTGCAAGAATGAAAAATAATCACAGCATAGTATTTAGTTATAAAAATATATACTGGCTTATACAACAAATATATGAAAAAATGCTCAACATCTCTAATCGTCAGGGAAATGCAAATCAAAACCACAATGAGATATCACTTAACTCCAGTGAGAATGGCCTTTATCAAAAAGTCCCCAAACAACAAATGCTGGCGTGGATGCGGAGAGAGAGGAACATTCCTATACTGCTGGTGGGACTGCAAACTAGTTCAACCTCTGTGGAAAGCAGTATGGAGATACCTTAAAACGATACAAGTAGATCTACCATTTCATCCAGCAATTCCACTACTGGGCATCTACCCAAAACATCAAAAGTCACTTTATGAAAAAAACACCTGCACTCAAATGTTTACAGCAGCACAATTCGCAATTGCAAAGTTGTGGAAACAACCCAAGTGCCCATCAATTCATGAGTGGATTAATAAAATGTGGTATATGTATACCATGGAGTACTATTCAGCTTTAAGAAACAATGGTGATCTAGCACCTCTTGTATTTTTCTGGATAGAGCTGGAACCCATTCTACTAAGTGAAGTATCCCAAGAATGGAAAAACAAGCACATGTACTCACCAGCAAATTGGTATTAATGGATCAACACCTAAGTGGACATATAGGAAAAACATTTATAGGGTGTTGAGTGGGTGGGAGGGGGGAGGAGGGGATGGGTATATACAAACGCAATGAGTGAGATGTGTAATATTTGGGGGATGGTCACGCTTGAAGCTCTGACTTGAGGGGGGGCATGGGTAATATACATAACCTTAACATTTATACCCTCATAATAAGCTAAAATAAAAAAAAATAATATATATATATATATATATATATATATACTAGCTTATAATAATGTGAACAGCTCCAAAAACTAGGAAATAACTCTATCAGGAGGATGGGGGAAGAAGCAGGGTGTATGTGTGTGGGTATGCAAAAGAATTTAATCATTATCTATGAAAATAAGTCGATAGTTAATATCTTCATGCTAAGATCTAAACTAAACAAGAAAATCCAGAAATAGTAGTATACACTGGTAATAAGGCAAAAAGACTGTAGAGATCAGATGAAGAGTTGTGAGTAGGATAGACAGGCAGAAATAATGGCCCCCCAGAAGATGTCCACATTCTGAACCTGTGAATGTCACCTTTTATGACAAAAGGGACTTTGCAGATGTCAACAAGTTAAGGATCCTGAGATGGGAAGATTTCCTGGATTATCTAAATGTGTGCTAATCTGATCGCCCAAACCCTTAACAGCAGATTATCTTTCCTGGCTGAAGTTAGAAGACAGAGATGCAAAGTCTGACAGGGACCCAACCTGCCACTGCTGGCTTTGGAGATGAAGGAGGGGCCGTGAGCTGAGGAGTGTGGGTGGTCTTTAAAAGTCAGGGGTGACCCTCATTAAGGAAATGGGGACCTCAGTTCTACAACCTCAAAGAACTAGCTTTGGCCAACAACCTCAGTAAGCAAGCAACAGATCCCGCCCCAGAGGCTCCAGAAAGGAACAGACAGCCCTTTAACAAGCAGCTTTTAGCTCAACGAGACCATGCTGGACTTACATCTACAGAACGCCCAGATAATTACTACGAGTTATTTGAAGCCACTGAGTGTGTGCTTTTGTTACAGCATCCAACAGAAAACTGTTGAGGAACAGTGAGGAGGAAATATTTTAAGTTCTGTGATACTATTTTACCTTTTTACGTGAATAAATTTGTTTTAAATATATAAAAATGTTTAAACTTCAGTAAAATAAGAATTAACAGGTATTTTCTTGATGTGATTAAAAATACATAACTCAAAGCAACAGCCTCTCTCTGGCTCCCCTTCCATCGGGTACATTATACCTGAACCCTGGTGGCTTATGCAGTCTATGAAAACGGGGAAGGGCACTGATTCCCAGGCCATTCTGGATGCTCCCAGTGTCTAAGCCCAAACAGTTGCGGTGATTTAAAATCATAGTTGCAAAGCATTTGACTTTGCGACTATCAAGAGGGTTACGTGCGCTTCACTTTTATCTGGGCTGGCTTAGGACTGCTTCGACCAGTGGACAGTAGAAGTGACAACAGGCGATTTCTGGTGCTGGATGATAAAGACCCTGATGTTTCTGTCTTACTCACTCTTGGAGCCCTGCCTGACTACCATGTAGAATGTCTGGCTACACAGAGATCGTCATGCTGGAGAAACCACATGTGAGTGCGTCCCTCAACTGACCCAGCTAAGGCATGTGTGCATGAAGGCTGCATGTGTGCACGAAGGCTGCATGTGTAGGCGAAGGCTGCATGTCTACACAAAGGCTGCATGTGTGCACAAAGGCTGCATGTCTACATAAAGGCTGCCTGAGTGCACAAAGACTGTATGTGTGCGAAGGCTTCAGAACATGCATGAAGCATCCTAGGACGATCTGGGCTAGTCCATCGTCACCCAAATACCACTGGGTCATCTTTGCCAACCCTACACAGAAGAATCACCCTACCTAAATTTCGGACTCACAAAATCATGAGATAGAATAAAATTGTTTTTGTCTTAAGTCAACAATTTAAAGTTTAAGGAGAGTTTGTTAGGTAACGCCAGATGACTATAAAGATATTTTGTTGGAAGACAGCTTCTGATAATGGCTTCCACACCATCAACATCAAACATGGCCTCAGAGGTCTTTGCTGAGCTCCAAAAACCGTGGTGCTGGGTTCTTTGTTGGAAAACAAGGAGACAACTCCAACCACAGTCCTGTACCTGCAGGCACTCCCAACTCTTGGTCTCATAGACTCCAACTATCTTCCCCAGGAAGGGCCAACATTCTTCCTTTACCCTCAGAACAAATCTTATTTCTCCTAATGTGCCTCATAAAACAACGTTAGCTTTTCTCTAGGGCAAGGAAATCCAGAACTCAAGGGCTTTTAAGATCACCTCTCTAGTTTAAAAAAATAAAAGGAAAAAATCTCTCATGTATCCATGGTGGGAAAAATGCTACCACCAATAATCAATCAACCTCTCACCTCCATAAAACAAAACATCTTATTCCATGGTGGTGGGTTGAGGCAGGCAAGAGGTGTCTAATTTTTACCATTAAAAAATACTATCGGTTACTTATTACACGGTAGCCAGAGAATGTGGGTTTTATATTTTGTAATTTTTAGAAACTACTGAGATATTCTTAATGTCTTAAGATAGGATCAGTTCTTTAAACCTTCCAAATGTTTTATACATATATATATATAAATATGTTTTAAAATATCTATTATGTTATTCAAGTTTTCTAATAATAATAAACACTTGCATAGTATTTACTCTGGGTCAGGCATTGTTCCAGAAAATTCAGATAAATTAACTATTAAATGAGGTAAGAGTTCTTTGAGGCTGGTGCTATTAATATTATGAGTCCCACAATAAAGTTAATCAGTAAACGGGAGACAATAAGAAGCTAAGTCACCTGGCCAGTATGAGGCAGGGCAAGGGTTTGAACTTGGCAGTGTTATTTATATTCTAAAGGCCCAGTGGTTTAAGTAGACTGTTTCTCAAGCCACCTCATGTTATTACAAAAGAGTTCCAGCATGCCTTATTACAAACTGTGACATAACCACAGTTAACCCTTAAATAATACTTAATATATTTATAAAATATTTCTCTCCTCTCTGCTTGTTCCATTTTTGCTTACTTTGTAGAAGGCATTTGAAAATATCTCTGACTTTTAAGTATTCTTGTCTATTCCTTTATATTGGCGCTTATTTTTTTTTTCTCCTTTTCTGCCTTTTTTTTTATTTTTTTATTTTTTTTATTTTTTTTTGAGACAGAGTCTCACTCTGTTGCCCAGGCTAGAGTGCCATGGCGTCAGCCTAGCTCACAGTAACCTCAAACTCCTGGGCTCAAGCGATCCTCCTGCCTCAGCCTTCCGAGTAGCTGGGACTACAGGCATGCACCACCATGCCCGGCTCATTTTTTTTCTATATATATTAGTTGGCCAATTAATTTCTTTCTATTTTTATAGTAGAGACAGGGTCTCACTCTTGCTCAGGCTGGTTTCGAACTCCTGACCTCGAGCAATCCGCCCGCCTTGGCCTCCCAGAGTGCTAGGATTACAGGTGTGAGCCACCGCGCCCGGCCTCTTTTCTGCCTTTTTATTCTAAATATTTAGGAGTCAAAACATGACAAGGATGCCTTCATTATTATACAGTAACTTGAATGGGCTGGTTTGGTTTGCCTTTTTAATCTGTGTTCTCTTTATATCCTAGCCTAGTTTCTGGGAGGTTCAAGGAACTGATGACTCACTTAGATTCCCTGAGTCATCAGGAGAGAGTGCCTGAGGGCCAGAGGCTAGACTGGGATTTAAGACATCTGGAATCTCACCTTGGCTGGCTCCCTGGCTGTCTACATAGGGCTACATTTCTACTATGGCTCATAGGTAATCATTTAATTTCACCCTTTCTCTCTTTCCCCCTCTAAATTGGTAGTAATCGTCCTTTATCCCTCTACCTCTCCACCAGGATATTGCAAAGATTAATTATTATTAAAAACACAATGAAATTATCAATCTCTTCAGTGATAAAGTTTGCTGTATAAATACAAGAAACTATTCTCACAGTTTCCTTGGTCTTTATAGGTTTGCCTGTAGGGTAAGTAAGCACTTTCTTGGTGAAGGGGACGTTTTGAAATTCCTTCCAGAGAAGTCTGGCATTCATCTGAAGGTGGCCCAGAGGCCGAGGAACCCTGGAATTGTCCCAGCTGGCTCTTACTCTGCCAGGTAAATATTTTCTAACATGCTGAGTTTTAGACTGGTTATTCATAGATTTGGCTGTTACGCTTGCAGTGTTCTTGAGTTTCTTTTGTGTTATATTTGCAGAACCCCTGTGATTTCGTAGGTCCCACTTCTTTTCTGTGTGAGTATGTGTTCTTCAAGACTGCAGGAGACTAGGGCTGGGTGGGACCACCTACCTGTTAAGACAGTACATTTCACGTCTACACAATAAGACGTTTAGAGGCAGATGCCCTCAGATTGGGAGGTGCCTTGGTGCCATGCTCTTTCTTTCCTTCCACTCTGACATCTGTGGCATGTTTAGGTTTTGTCCTCAGGTGTAATGATTCATGGTCACCACGTGGTTGCCGCACTCCTAGGTAGCAAGTCTTTATGTGACCTTGTACATGTGCAGAAGCAGAGGGATTGCCACGATGGCAGGAGAAAGCTCTTCTCCCATGCCTGTCTCCATTTACACAGGAATGAAAGTCTTTCCCAGAAGTCTCTCAACCTTACATCTAACTATTTGGGCAGAACCAAGTCTTGTGGCCTCTCTGGCCTGCAAGTGTGGCTGGAAGAGGGAGCATCTTGCTTTTCCAGCATCTACCATAACTGGTGGGCAAGGGAAGAGGGGATGAATAATGACTGACCAAAGTGTCTGTCACAACTAACAAATTCCTTTTCTTTTTTCCCCTTCTACTCCACGGAACTCATTGCCTGCCAGCAGCTTCCTACAGTCCTAGGAACGGACTCTGGCAGGCTCACCTCAGGAAAGCTGACGCATCCCATCCAGGATGGAAGAATGGAGTTCTCAACTTTGTCATGCTGTTTCTGAAAGGTGGTTGGCTCTTGTGCTTAGTGGATGCAACAGGTCTATTTAAATTGCTCTGAAGTTTACCCAGAAAAGTCCCACAAAACTGTGCAACCTGAGGAAGTGAGGGGGAAAGCAATGGCACTGGCATCACTTTGCTTCTTACAACTGCCTTGTGAAGGAGGCGGGTGGCTGTTCATACTAACACTTTTAATAATGAGGGATGAACACTTCAAGGGGTAACAGTTCTAATGCTAGGACTCGGATGTGAACGGTTCCATTTCTAGGCTCCGAATGCCCAAAGGTGCTTGGACTGTAAGTTTTTTGCTTAAAACACAGTCAGTATAGGTTCATTGGTAGCTGGAATTTATCATCTGAAATACCTGATCCCCCCTTTTAAATCATTGTTTCTCTGATTTTCCTTGCTTTTGCACTGATATTTGTATTTTGTTTGCTCTAAATAGCTGGAGAATGGCAGAGGATGACATGGTAAACAGGCAATATACAATACAATCAATTCTATGTCCTAATTCCAGAATAGATTCTCTTTGCTAGGAAGAAGATAGGTAGCGTTCTGGAATCACTATCATGGCCATTTCTCTTTGTTTATATTGGATTCAGTAAAATAGTGTATCCAATAGCTTACCTTGGAAGAGAAGTTTGATGAGGTTTGACTGTCACCAAAATGACAGGACCCCCAACTATCTTCCTCCTAGCGTGGCAGGCTTATCGCGGTGTAGCATGAAGGCAACAAGCGCCATCTCTCTGAAGCTCTCCTTCATCTGAAAATAAAGGAAACAACTCGATATGAATAAAACTCTAAGAATTTTGGGAAATTTTGATGTTTCTTGACCTGCACTCTCTAGTTGGGATTGATTTAGCTGAAGGTTAACAGAAACTTTGACACTGCTTAAACAAACAGGTTCCTTTGCCACATTATAGAAAGTATGGAGGTGGTTACTTCAGGGTCCAATGCCACTGTTCCAAGGCCAGGCTCATTATACCTTTCAGCTTTGTTTGCCTTTGTGTGCAACTGCCGAACATCTGAGAATTAGGGCAGCAATCCAGGAGCAGAAGAGAAAACAAATGAAGGAGGATGGACAGGTGGCTCTATCAGGACTTGGAACATTTCCAAAAGCCGCAATAAATCTGTATCTTGCCTGAACCACGTCTCACAGCCACCTTAAGCTGCAAGAGAGTCTGGTGACTTGTGGTCTTTTTAGCTGGGCGCATTGCCATTCCTGTAAACACTTGCATTTGCTTAATGAAGATGACATACAGAAGTGATGTCACCTAAATAAACAACTAGCAGTGTGCACCACACCCATCATAGTCAGACAAATTATGGTATCCATGACTTCATTTGTTAGTCATCCCTCTGAATATTTAGTGCCATAGTAATGTAAGTAAAAATGATTAGATATTCAAAACTGATCTATCATTTTCTTTTCTTTTTCCAATAAGCAAGAGTAGCCTTCTTATTCATGTTTACCTTTGAGCAGAACTGAAGTTTGCTGTATTGTTTTATGTGCACAATTTTACGTATATTTCCACGTTTTGTAAGTGAAGATTTGTGTCTTAGTCCATTTGGGCTGCTGTAACAAAATGCGATGAAGTGGGTGGCTCATAAACAATAGAAATTTTTCTCATGGTTCTGGAGGCTGGGAAGTCCAAGATCAAGGCACCAGCAAATTTGGTATCCGGTGAAGGCCCACTTCTTGGTTCATAGATGGCACCTTCTCCAGGGGCCAACCAGTTCTCTGAGGTCTCTTTTATAAGGGCAGTAATCTCTTTCTTGAGGGCATCACTTTCCAAAGGCCCTCACCTTAGGAAGCATCCTAAGGTAATGACCTTGGGGGTTAGGATTTCAACTTTCAAATTTTGGAGGGATATAAGCATTTAGTCTATTGTACTTCATTTGGATGATAAATGAGCTTGGGAGGAACAGAATTCATTAGATTGTCAAGGATGTCTGGGATTCATCTTGAGACTGCTGTGTTTGAGCATGTTGGCTTTCCTCTTTAGAACAAGAGCTCCTCAGCCCTGACTAGATCTGGAGACCATTTGAGCTCAAGGCTAAGGAGCAGCTTCTGAGTCATCAAGTGGCCCATTTTGGGCTGTGCCGGATCCAGCTGTCTGGCTTAGTCTGTAGGAATACTCTTATGTCATAGGCAACAAGTCAATGGTGTATTTAAACAAAGCTGAAGAAGTTCTGCAGGTACTGCCTGGTTGCATCATGACTCCGAGCTTATCTCTAGAACTTAAATGAAACAGGCATACCAAACTGATGGACTCATAGTGGATGCAGGTTGTTGCAACCATGTTACTAGTTTGATCATTTTTTCCTCCAACTTTTTTCCTCCCAATCTTTTCCTCTTTTTCTCTATTTAGGTTTTGTCTTAGAAACCTTTTTAGAAATTTTAAGTTGGACAGATTTTTACAAGTCACGTTTTCCAGCTCCCTACTCATTAGAAATCCCAGAGGACCACATCCAGGTTCTTTATACAGACACCTAAAAGTGAGACGCTCATTATTTCACAAACCAGCTGCTTTAAGTAATATGTATAAAAGCCATTTCTTGTATTAAGCTGATATCTTCCATTAGATCTCATAATCTCCTACCCACAGTGAAGCTCTAAAATCTTATTTAACAAAGTGACCAAAAAGACAAATGCACTGACTGGGTATTACATTGCCTAGGTCTTCTCTTTTCCACAAGCTTTGTTGATTCAGAATTAAGTGATAAAGGGTCTCTATTGAGAAATTTGGGGGGGGGGGTGGTATATATGAAGCACAGCAACAGTTCTGTGTAAAAGCTGAAAAAATTGATGAGGTGTGAAAGAGGAACTAAACAGTGTCATGTGCCATTCTGTCATCTTTACAATTAAAATGTCCTTGTAAGGACATGTATTCTTGTAAGGATCCTTGAACACATTCCTCTCCATTTCCAGCAAAAACTGCAAAACAGGCTTATCTTCATTCTCTTTTTCTTTCTTCTTTCTCAGGCTTTTAACAATGAGAGTTTATAACAAGGAGGAGAAGTTCCAACTTGATTTGGGATGAGAGAAGGCATCGTGAGATAAGGCTTGAATTAACCTTGAAGAATGAGTATCGAGTGTTTATGGGGAGAGAGATTGAATAAAGACAGACAAACGCAATAATTTTTATTGAGTCTGTATGAGTGGCTCAGTCATGATTACTCAAGTCACTTTTGTACGAAGTTAATACGCGGACTGGTATAATTAAGTTCTAATGTCCCTGAATGCCACCTTATTAGACCCTTGGGACAAAGTTAGAGACCAGCAAAACCACCTCATATACAGATCTGCGCTTCCTAGGGCTTTCTTGGTTTGGGGAAATTCATAGCTCATGATCAAGAAGTGAGTCTTCCTTTTCAATTTAAGATTTATCCTATTTGAAAGCCAAAGACAAGCCAAGGACAGGATTTGACAGCCCAAAATTATCTCTAGGTAAGGCAATTGGCCCTGTTCATAAACCCATTAAAATTATCCTTGCTCTAGCCAGCCTCTCCTTGGCTTTTACAATCTGAGGGAGGCTTTCCCAGGAGGACCCTCCTAAGCCTCTTGCAGAAGTGATGGTGAGACTGCCTGGGATTATGTAGGGAAAAATGCAGCCTGATGCAAAAGTGGTAACATGGTTGTGCTCTGAGATAGCTGCTCAATCAGATGTTCACTGCTATTGGCTCTTTGCCAGTGTCGGGGCCTCACAGGTCCACGGATTTGACTTCCGCAATCAAATCTTAACATGCAAAAGGCATTTTTATGCCCTCAAATCCAATGTGTTATCTTGGGGTTCATGGACTGATCTTTCTACTAGGACTGAATTATGTAATGTCATAAACCAATACTTCCACTCCATCAAATCTGCTATCTCCATAAAGGAACACATGACCTGGGAGACAAAGACCACATGCAACTGTGAAGTCACACAGGTGAAGGTCTGTGGAAAATTCTGGGTTTGAGGGGAGGGGAGTTGGCTCAAGCAGCAAATGCCACAACAGCTCTAAACCCATTAGCAAGACAATTCATGGAAAAAGAAGGAAAAACAAAATCAAATTTTGTTAAAGAGACAGTTCAATGGTAACACTTTAAAACTGGAACTGGAAATATAAAAAAGTTAAAAGAATTAAAGTTTAAAAAAAAAATGAATTTTAAATGAAGCTAAAGATTTGAAACAACAAAAAAGAAATCATAGACTTGAAGGCCAAAACAGCAGACAAGAAAAAGCTAAATTCAACTGAAATAAAGGTTAATCTATTTTTGATCCAGAAATTTGAAAGCCTAAGAAAAGCAGAAGTAAAATGTGTGACAAAAAAAAAAAAAAGAAAGAAAGAAAAAGTTAGGAATTTAAAGGTGGGGGTAAAAGGTAGGGAGTAAACTGGCTATGGTAAGCACAATGATAACTTAAGGAAGTTCTGAGTTAGGTTTTCAGCTAATTATCTGCCATCACAACAGCAGGTCTTTAATATTCTCAGAGAGGTATCTGTCTGCTCTCACGCTCATGGTAAGCCACGCCCTTTAGTATATTAGCACCACTGGCTGACTCCTAATAGTGACATGATTCTACTTTTCCCTTTTTACTAAAATTTACTGGCTCCTACTCTTGAGCCTCATGGGCATCCAGAAATTATCTACTTAACCCCATACTAATTAAAATCAGACACTGCAGCACGGTATTAAATAGACTACAAGGCAGATCTTGTGAATGAAATTTTTATTTACACACTGTATCTAGAAGCAGATACATAAATTCTTCTACAATTAATTCCCAAAAATGTGCAAGAAATTACTATAATTTGTTTACAAACCAAAACACATATTAAAATCAATGGACTTTGGATAATTCATTCTGTGGTGTTCTCAGTACAAATGATACACACCTGATTTGAAACATACAGAAAAAGTGTAAACTACAGCAATCTGAATTGCAAGTATTAATTTCATGGCACTGAACAACTATGAAATTTCTTTAACCCAACATGTATACTTATTACAAAATTCTATAAGAATTTTTCATCATCTCTGGGTATAGAGTTTGGATCACTTTTCAGAAATTGCAACTACACATTTTGCCATGTTATGGTTGATTAATAAAAAGGATGTTTATAAAAACTTTCTTTACAGGATTAAAAAAGTATTAAAACAAACCAAATTTGAGATTACTAGCGTACCAATACTTTTAGAATTTTAAAGTTATTTATGGAACTGGCTATTGTTCCTTATTAGCGTATTCAACAAAACTGTCTATTGCTGGTAGTGTGATTTCATTTTCAAATTAAGACTTCACATTGATGAAAAGCAATTAAAATTTAAATGAAATATATTATTTTGAATCATTCACGAAGCAATTGCTCTCATATACAATGTGAAATGTACAGGAATTAAAATTGGCATTTCCGAAAGCACTGTTTACAAAGATATTTAGCACTGGCAGAGACATTGCATAAACCTATGTAAGATTTTAGTAATTTTTATCCTGTTTAAATAATACTGGCTCAGAAATTATAATGTAGACTTTAAGTTTTATTTCCTATATATGTCAATAATTTATAGTCTTTTGGCACATGATTTTCTTCAACAGCAAGATGGTTGCCCTGTGTAGCTGGTTTCCTTAAAATCTATTTTTAGTTCTATGATCATTTCCTGTGATACAATATTTTGACTTTCTAAATTCTCAGATTATTGCACCAAGTAGAAAGAGAATGGTTTTGCTTAGAAAGAGTGAGATATTTCAAGTACTTTCTATAGCTTTCTCATTGTTCATAAAACTGCATAATAGTGTCCTAGTAAGCCTAAAAGTAGTTTCCAGCCTCCATCATGTTTTGTGATGAAATATTTGATTAAAAAAACAATCCTGATTCACGTATTATGGCAAATGGATGCAGCTTTCCTGTTTTCTTTTTCTTGCCTTGAGCTCAGATTTTTAGAAGCACATATTTAAAACCACTTACAAGTTGTGTCCCTATCATCTATAAGTTACTTTTCGATAGGATCCAAAAATTTAACCAAATTGATTCTAGACCAAACTACAAGATGAAGAGTTCTCTTTTATCCCCCTTTCCACTTTTAACGAGACTCTTTTAGTTTCACATAAAGCCAATCTTTCACATTATGTTGTGCTACCTATGCCAAATGGATACCTTTCTACACAAAAGAAGAAAATTTTTCAATATATCTTTCTGCTTGTAAATTTAATTTTTTGGCAGTATACTTTTCTGCTTATAAATTCAGTTTTTTGGCAAATATTTTAATTTTTATCATTACACTATCAGAATCTAATTTTAAACTGGGTAAGAATCGGGCATATTAAAGGATTATATATAATGAATATATAAAAGCACATCAAAAATTGGCTTTCTGAATTAAAACAGTATCAAGACCTGCCCTCCATTAAAAACACAAAATACAATTTTAAAACATTTAGATGGAAATCAGAACAATCTTGACACTATATGAGTAGATCTTAAACACGTGGCATCAAGAGAAAATGCGGGGAACAGGTTATGTCCACATAAGATAGGTCGGGGCAGTCCAAAGACCTCTGTGCACCATGATCTCATGAAGAGGACATGTAAATGCTCCATTTCAACATTTATTATTAATACACAGTGACTCTGTGACAATACCTGCCATCTAATATAGATGCACAGGGACTTTTAACTCACCCTAGATATATTTTAAGTTGTTTAAAAATAAATAGTTTTGCAAAAAAATAGTTTAAATGTCTTGCATTAATTTGATATCAAGCTTACAACTATGTAATAGTTCTTAATCCAAATAGCTTATAGTGAATACTT
This sequence comes from Mirza zaza, assembly GCA_008750895.1. NCBI lineage: Eukaryota > Metazoa > Chordata > Mammalia > Primates > Cheirogaleidae > Mirza > Mirza zaza. The sequence continues at coordinate 6,543 of VSMD01046664.1, read as the reverse complement.
AAATTATATTATTACAGTATGCTCCATATTCCATCTTATTAGGTGAAAACATCTCAGAAAATGAAAAAGGAGTCTTTGTAACAAGGTACAATCGACATTCCACCAAAATTAAGTACCTTCCCCTTTAAGTTAAAATATCATAACACCATGATATCATGGCACTGTGCCTTTTCTTGGTAATATCTCAGTTCTGACCCTAAAATCAAATAGAGAAAAAAGTGAGATACAGATATGTCTGAATGACAAAGGAGTAAGTCTGACCTAAGACCTTTACCTTAGTGTTTAAAGTGGGTAAGAGATAGAAGAACCTTAAATGACAAAGGAAGAAACATTTCAGATTACGTTTCATCTGAGATAGAAACATTTTCTTGAAAGTTGTGTAGCTGGAAACATCTTCTGGACAGGGCAATCCCCAAATACTACGTAAGTTGCAGAATTGTGAAATGAATAAACACTACCCATTTCAAAATAACTAAAAACTATTGGGAATAACATCCTCCCCCACAATTAACTCAGAGATAAAATAGTGATGCCGAATTACTTAAGACTTAGCTAAATTAAAAAAGAAATAAAAAATATACTTGTAAATGGCGGTATATATGATAGGCAATAAGACTTCCATATATCTGATAACGGTTTTAATATTTTTCTCATGTTGTGAAAAAAACTGCTCCACAATTTACACAGTGTTTTAACTAAAGTCATCAAGGGTTGTTTAAAGTGAGGGGAAGAAGTGTCCAAATCCAGTACATTTAACAGTGACTATGTAAAAGAAAAATATAAATCTAACTTGAAAACAATGATTCCTTTCTAGTCAAATCAATTTAAAACTAAACTTCAATGTTGCAAGAGAAATCAGTCCATTTATGAAAATTAGTTGTACAATCAAGTTCACCCAAGGAAATGTTGACTAAGCTAAAGAAATCACAGATAAAACATTTTATCAAAGGAAAGTATAAAGAAGACAAAAAAATGCTATCACAGGAAACTATGATCATCTAATATTTCTTTAATAATAGTTCTAGTTCCATAGGTCTTTATATGTTATGCCAATTTATACCCGAGTTTAATGACAGAAAAGGCAACAATTTCTAAATCGGTGGTATACATTTCTTTACAATTTTAAAATGTAAGGCCATTTATTAAAATAGACAAACCAAAAGATGAAAATGAAGGCAACAGAAAAATTCAACTTTTCACAATTAAAAATATGAGCACAACCTTAGAAATAATTTAGAAAAGAGCATTGTAAAAGATATGTTGCAGATCTGCATTTTATTACCCAAGATTATGTCAATTCATAATTCTAAATAAATCTTTTTAAAGTAGGAATTTTAAAAAATCATTTTCGGTGTAAATTTTTTTATCACATAGGTATGTTTATTCAACACTATCTTTTGAAAATGGGCCATTTAGAAAGACATAGCAATTTCACTCTAAGTTTCATTCAACTTTACTTAGGGTTTAATACACATGAAATGTGCTTTTAATGCATAAAAATCACAGTGGATAGCAGCAAAGGATTGGGGGGGGGTTAAGGAGAATTTGATAATTCACATTGTGATTCTGCACATTGATGAAAGATAATTCACACTTCTAAAACCTCAAGACTTCCCTTTTTAAAGAACCTAAATAAACCCAAGACACCTTGCAGACACTTCCCGACCCCAAAACAAATTAATGATTCTTTTACACATAAAACTGAAACAGTTATGGCAGCAAAAGATTTTGATGGCAATGAAAGTTTGTAAACTGTATTTCAATCTCTTTTTCTTATTCCCAAAGTGCAAGATGCAGGGTTCTCAATCTTTCAGTAGTGCTTCTCCTGTAAATAATCCTTCATTTTGTTTGGCAAAGGCAGTTTCTGAATTAAGTCTATTCTGGTATACTGACGTATAACAAAACGACACAGGTACTGCAAAGAACGCACCTGCATGAACCGGGACACTGGGTTGGTCAGTCTGACAGGGTAAGTTGCAGATCCAGGCAACCGAGACCTTGAATAACAAAAAGCTCCATTCTCAGAGTCCCTGATTGAATGTTCAATTAGGTCGACTATGGATGTATGTCCTTCCACATCTGGTTGTTCATAAAAGCTAAACCTACCATTTGAGTGCTCGATTCTAGTGTGAAGTGTTTTACCATGGGAGCGAAAGCTCAAGCTTAAAAGATAACGGTCATCAGAACTGTCCCGAACAAGGAAAGAACCATCTGGCACATTTGCTAGCTTCCCCTCAGCCTCCCAGCGTGTGATTGGTCCCCAGTACCATCCTTGTTTTGCAAGTTTTTTCAGCTCCTCTGTAAGGCTTGTCACAACCATGGGACCACTACTTTGCACTGAGTCATAAACTCTTGCAACCCCAGGAGCAGAGTTAGGATCAAAATTCAAATGACAGCGCATACTTTCAGCCACGTGGACATCTGTGCCAGTGAGCCCACCAAAGTTCCTTTGGATCTGATTATTCTGCATTGGAGGTAGCAACGGCGAGAGTGGAGGAGCGTCATCGTGACCCGCTCTGGGGCTCTGCAACATGACTCCTGTGGTGGCAATCAACAAGCCATTCACGGGCTGCTCCACAAAGATCTCCGGGGCCACGACTAGGTCCTGGTCTACCTGATTCTCATCTTCAGGGAAAGGGCGCCCTCCCACTTGAGGAGGAACCGCAGAGACTTCCATGGGAGAAGAACTGTCCAGACAATAGCTACGCGATCCTTCCAGAGGATACATCCCCTCATCTAAAGGCACGGTATACTGAATGTAGTCCTGAGGCATAAGTCCAATAACTACAGGCACATGTTCATCCAGGTGGAGATGCAAGTCTCCGTTCTGAGAAGCTGAACTCTTCAGTGAATTAGCCTGCTCCTGGCACGCAGTCTCAGACTGAAGGTCGTGAAAATCTTTGCGAACACCGTTCAGTGCAGGACTCGGACTAGAAGAGTGAACCAAGGCTTTGACTCTCACCTCCATTTTGATGCACGTCTCCTCAGAGTTTGTGGGCCGAAGAGGCCAAGGTGTGGGACTATAGTGATGACTGCGGAGGGAAGTGGACCTTATGGGCCTCTGAGCTCTCACATCTTTAAAGACTATCGGTGCTGAGGACGAGGAGAAGGTATCCTCATCGGCAGAGCTCCCAGAGGGCGTGCTGGCCTTACCTTTCGGCTTCTGTTTTGCAGAAAGCCTCCTTTTTAATGTACCCATTAGGCTTTCACTTTTGGATCTGGTTTTGCCACCTTTTTCATCTTCACTGTTGATATCACAGCTGGCCATATCTTTACCGTAGCAGCTACCAAACAAGGAATCATCTTTTCCAAAGTCACTGGCTAGTGATGGTTGTTGTACTACCATGAAATCAGTTTCTTCTTTACTTTTATTCAAGTTAAAAGATTTCCGGAAGGTTTTAAGACTAATTTTCTTCATTATGACTAGTTACCTAATCCAAGGGGATCAACCTCTCTCTGGAATATTATCCCCAAACATCTGGAGAGGCTGCAATGCTGCATCTACGTATTTTTCCAGCTTCATTTAACCTTTGGAGCCATTTTCTAAAAAGACAAAAAAAAAGTCATATTAAAAAATATTTCCAGAGAAGTTTTATTTTACTCAATTTTAATCCTTTAGCTTCTGAACAAGAATGCCTGAGACTTTTCTTAAGCCTGTCAGCTCTGTTAGGACAAGGATTTCGTTCTATTTCACCCAGCAGAGTAGATCATTGCCTACTACACAATGAGCATTTGGCGAATATTTGATAATGCTTAAAGTACACACTGAGCATTTGGCGAATATTTGATAATGCTTAAAGAACAAGCCCTAGTCTACCTTCCTTTCTTTTTGCACCTTGCTTTTTAGGTAGAATCCTTAATATATGGACCAGTGTTCATGTCCTCCCAACTGCACTTTACACAGACCCACACACCCCTTCAGCACTCATTCTGACTGCTCCCCGCCCTGCCCTTCCAGTCTGTGTCCCAGCAAAACCCCCAATGAAGGCGGCACTCTATGGAAATGGGAGAATAACAATTCTAGTCAATTCCTTGATAGCTTATAAATATTTTAAGATACTTAAACATCTGTAAAAATAAATAATAAGAATACCATCACCTGTGATAAAGTGTCTAGAAACGTGTAGGTGAGTTCTTTGAGAATAGGGCTCATTCACCTTCACATTCCCAGTACTGTGCACACAGCATGGAGAAGACAAATGCTTGCAGGATGAAAGATTATATAACATAGTTCCAGAACCTTTTTTTTTTTTTCAGTCAGAGTCTCACTCTGTTGCCCAGACTAGAGTGCCGTGGCGTCAACCTAGCTCACAGCAACCTCAAACTTCTGGGCTCAAGCGATCCGCCCGCCCCCGCCTCCCAAATTGCTAAGATTACAGGCATAAGCCACCACGCCTGGCCCAGAATTATTATTTCCCATGGCAAATTTTTACTTCTGTATCCAGAAATGTATTTTCTAAACTTTTTTGTTATGTTGTTCCATCATCAGAATGATAGGATTTCAATTCTCTAAAGACTTTCTGAAAGTCATTTCATATGAAAAAATCTTGGTACCCTAAGTCACATTAAATGATCACTTTATTGATCACATTAAATGATCAGTAATACTGCTTTACAAAGACATTCTGTTTAAACTCTGCATAATGTTTTATTTCCTCCATGGCCATGTTCTGCCTTTTCTGCAACCATTAGATTATAATGCCATAACAAGATGATTAGATTGAACTAATAAACACTAATATAACCAAGAGCAAGATTCTGATCTCCTGACCCAGCAGTTTAGCACCACTCAGTTTCCTGATGAAAGACTACAGCTCCAACTCCGATCATGTTCATTAATTCACTCTGTATTTATTAAGTCCCTACTATGTGACCAGCCCTGTATGATATGCAGATTAAAAAATTACTTATGGTTTCCTAATCTAGTAGGAGAGACAGAAATATGAATGGATAAATTGTAATATGAGAAGAGAGAAAAATTTGACAAATGCCTATGTTTAGTTATAGATAGGATTTGGTTGGTGAGTAGATGGAATCTGCGTGAGATCATTCTTACTAAAAACCACTCAGACAACCTAGCAGAGGATCAGCAATATCATGTCCATAAAAGAAATAATTATTAAAAGTCTACTGTCGGGCCGGGCGCGGTGGCTCACGCCTGTAATCCTAGCACTCTGGGAGGCCGAGGCGGGCGGATTGCTCAAGGTCAGGAGTTCAAAACCAGCCTGAGCGAGACCCCATCTCTACTATAAAAATAGAAAGAAATTAATTGGCCAACTAATATATATATAAAAAAAAAAAAATTAGCCGGGCACGGTGGCGCATGCCTGTAGTCCCAGCTACTCGGGAGGCTGAGGCAGCAGGATTGCTCGAGCTCAGGAGTTTGAGGTTGCTGTGAGCTAGGCTGACGCCACGGCACTCACTCTAGCCTGGGCAACAAAGCGAGACTCTGTCTCAAAAAAAAAAAAAAGTCTACTGTCATGTACTGTTTTTGAACAAGTTGTAAAAAATAAAATACTTATAATATTTGCAACTTATGAACTCACTAAATACCATGTTTTCTACTCAAGCATAATATGTGTAACTGCCTCAATAGCACAGTCAGTAACTGATTCCAAGGTTTTAGGTATTCACATTTAAATTAACCCCACTAAATTTGGGATTCTAATGGTTCTGCTTCCCACTATCACATCCATACCCCAAAACACAAGAGACTGGCAACCACAGTAAAAGTATTTGGCAATTACCTACTTGAAAATTATTCCTATTTCAACTACCAATCCATATTTGCAAACTATTCATCAATACTAATATTAAAGAAATAAAATTCAATCATAGATATTAGAAATTATAAAAAGTTCTATTAGGCCATATGGTCTTTTATCTCTCCCCTTCATTTTCTAGGCAAAGATTACTCTGAAATTTTTAAGAGTATCTGTTTTTCTGTTTGCACATTCAAAAATATATGCCATCTTTTTATAGGATTACCATCTGTCTCATGCCTAAGTAAATGTTCTGAATTAGTTTTACCGCTTTTTAATTGTAAAATTTTCAATTTACACATAGACTTGAAAGTGTGTATAAAGGTTCAAGGGAAAAAGTTTTAGACATTTAAAGAATACTTTATCCATATGGGCAGAAAATAACATCTTCAAATAATTTTAGCCTTTTTTTAAGTAAGGACTTGAGATAGTCATGCCTGACAGTCGTTACAACACCGAATGAAAAACTAAAAAGACCAAACAACTACTTAATCTTCGACAAAGAAATTGCTTTATTATCCCCATTTTACAAATGAAGAAACTGAGTCTCAGAGAATAAGAATTTCCCCAAGGATGTTAAATAATTTGCTACTAGGAAACAGCAGAACCAGAATTTGAACTCTATTTTCCCAAACAATAAAAATCAATGAAAGAAGTGGCATCACTTTACATTGGAGAAGACAGCTGGACTCTCATGTCTGCTTTGCATTTGAATCTGTTACAATACAGTAGCCCCCACCTCTTATCCACAGGGGATACATTCCAAGACTCCCAGGGGATT